>JAQGAK010000832.1:0-51004 GCA_034696945.1 Lipothrix lubbocki | reverse complement strand
TTGCCAAGCTTTCAATTACATAACAGTAATCATCTTCAGGGCTATCGTAAGAATGAGTAAAAATTCGACAGAAACAGGTATTTAAATGGTATTTAAATGTAGTTTAATTTAAAGAACATGAATAAGTTATAATTGATTGAAGTGGCGATGGGTTCGGGTGGTTGGTTGGGTTGGATGGGAAGTGTTGAGGAGGAAGATCGGGAGTTGGAGTGAGGAGACGGAGGGAATGAGGAGTTGTTGTCCGCGTGCTGGCCACGGGGCAACTAGTGAATACTCGTGTAAATTTCCTCGGAAATATTGACGGGAGGGCAAAAGCCGAAAGCTGAAAGCCGGACCGGTTTCCTTCTGCTTACCTCGAAAGTTGGGAAAAAGATTGCTTGGAGGAGGTTGGAGGGGTATCTTGGTGTTTCCCGAGACGGCTTTCCTCTCACGACGGGGTGGTAAAAAGAAGGAGGAGGATAAGATGAGTTAGGAAACGCCGGCGCTCCACCGAATTTAAAACCGAGCCTGCGAAAACTCCAGCAGCAGAGAAAACTTTTCCCTTCTTTCCTTCTCGCCAAAAGATCTACATACACTTTTTATTATATCGCCTACGTTACGTGTTACGTTCAACTAACTCATATATACTTTCCCGAACTATTCCCTTCCCGTCCCGTCCGTTCTTTCCTTTTTCCTTCCCCTTTGCTTACAAGACAAAGTATGTACACTTTTGGCATCTTTTCTTCAGTCTTCGCACTCCGCCACACTGTACAAGAAGTCCGGGTTCTTCGACTTCTCCTCCACTACAACTCGTCTCCTCCACCTAAACACATCTCTCCTTCCAAACTTCCAACACGCTCCAACCCAAACCCAAACAACATCTTCTCATGTCGCCCCTCAAAAATTCAAACAACACATTTCTTAACTTATAGTCACGTGCAATCTTAGTCAACACTCTACAATCTAGTCACCCTTCCGTCAACGCCAACGCCAACGCATCCAAAGTCTCCTAGTCCCATTTGTAGTCAACCAACACGAAAGTGCTAAAAATTAACTTCAAACTTGGGCTAAAACCTTTGCAAGTGAAAAGAGTTGAATGTGCAATAGAAACTGAAGTATGTGAATTTCGAGGAAATAAAAGAGACTGGGTACTGTGGTAGTTAAATTGAAAGGTGAGGGAATCCTGGGAGAAATCTTGCTAGAATAATTGGTGGTGGGGAATTAAAATCTAAAATAGTCATGACGAAAGTAAAGATAGAGAAGAGTTCGACGGCCCAACTTCATCCGCTGTTTGCTGCCTTCGGCAACGCCGTCAATCCTCCGTCGTCAACCTCATCATCTTCGGGTGGTGGAGGTGGAGGATTGTCATCAAGCGCCTTGGCAGCGGCAGCAGCTGCTGCGGCCGCCGCTGCAGCTGGGAGTCATTTGAGTGTGACGATCACTCCCACAAATAGCGCCAACAATTACAGTTTGAGTGGTAACACAGGGAACAACAGCACTTCGTCATCCTCCATCAGCACTTCCAGTAGCACTAACAACAACAATAATAACAACCAGAGCAGCAGCAACTTGGCCGCTGCCATTATGAATATGAATCCCCCTTCGAACGCTGGTTCGGAGAACAACAATGAGTCTCCTCCAGCCAGTCCTCCTCCGGTCCAACTTCCCCCCGTCACTTCCGCTCAGCTCCGAGCCCTGGCAAGCGGACTTCAGTCCGCGGTCGCAGCAGCAAACAACAATCAGGCCGTCAATGTGGCTGCAGCAGCTGCCGCAGCCTCCAAACTCATGGAGCTTAACAGCAATCCCATCGATGACCTGGTCATGTCCGAAGTGACCCAGCGTCTCTTTAAAATGAACCAAGAGCTTTGGCAGCAAAATGTTGTCAATGCGGCGGCAGCTGGTCAACAGCAAGCCAATGAGATTAAATTGGCGGAAAAATTGATCAACGAACTGGCTGTACAGGTTGGCAATTTTCTCTTTCATGGTTGTTATCCTCTTAGTTCCTGCCTTCATTTTGTGATTTTGCCCGGCTCTCTTATTTTGTTCCGTTATCTTTTCAGCTGACCAGTAGTTCCGTTCCCTTTGTTTTCATGCACGACAGGCTTTCGCACTGTTTTCTTATTTTTACGTCCGTTGTTCTCTCCTTGATTTGCGATTATTATAGAATAAGGGACTGAAATTCCGGAAAAGAATTTTGGAGTTGCTTGTTTTGATTTGACGATTGATGTTTGTTGTTTTGACTTGCCGTTTGGTGTTTGTTGTTGTGAAATTTGGGTGGAAAGTATAGAGTTTGTGTGAACAGGTTGTAGAAAGTGATAGGAGGCTTAGGGTGTGAGAGTTAGAGTTAGAGATTGGGAAGCGGGTAGTCGGTGTGGTGGAATTGACACCTCGCAGGATATTAGAGAAGTGTTGATGTGATGCAGGAGGAGAAGAAGCAGGAGGAAATGTGAAAGCGGTCAGTTGATACACAGCAAGTGAGCATAACATGGCTTGTAGACGTGAGGAGCGTATGTGCAGTAACGGAGGAATTCAACATGCGGTGTAGGAAAATTGGACGGACAATTGCTGATGGCTTAAGCTTAGAAAGAGAGAGAGAGGCTATTATTCATTGTGGGAGAGGGACCGGAAAGGAGGAAAGAGCAAAGCAAAGACTGCTGGCATAGGATAGGAATGGAGGTGAGCGGTAGAAATTTCAGATGAGAGTTGAATGTGAAATGAGTGGAGGAGAACAGATGCCGTTCAAATTACATGTCATTTGGTATAGGGAAATTCAAAGCGGTCAGCAATTGAAGGAGTAGGGTCACTGCACACTCAACAGATCTGCATTTAAGGCACGCACCTGAAAAAACTCGCTCTTCCTGTCCGAAACAACTTTGGATTAATTATCCCGAGTACAAATGATACGCTGACCTCTCTCAGGCCTTTTCCTGCTCCTGCCCAATCATTTCTCAATCGAAAGTGGAAAAGGTGCATGGAAAAGGGCTCTTCCTTTGTGACATTATAAGGTATAGGATTATTATATAAGGAATGTGGAAAAGTATAGGGACTATAGTGAGACTGGTGTGGATGATTTGCATGGGCATGGACATGGAGCGGGAGCGGCGATGAGGGACTGGAAGAGATTTGAGTCCCTTCCATGCGCTTATTCTTCCCTGCAACTGTCCTGCAAAGTGCAGGATCCAGTTGTCCAGTCGTCCAGTCGTCCAGTCGCTCTTCCCCTGCTCTTGTGACTAGCCAGATCGTTGGATCGGGATCGGGATCGGTGAGCAGTGTGATGTTGCGGATGTGACTGTTGTCGTGTACATGTTAGAAGTACCATTATTGAAGGTAGAGTGGCCCAACCATCTGACAACAATCATTATTTCTCTCACACATTTTATGGGACTGTTTTGGGAAATGCAGAGGCCGAAGGTGCTGAGGTAAATGGAAAAGTTTCAAGTTCCATAAACTCATAAATACAGATATAGCGTCAGTGGTTGTGTGGAGTGCAGCATGTGTGTAATTTGTAGTTGGTCACGAAAGGAGTGAGGACAGTAAAAAACAGGATGAGATTGCGGACCGATTCTGCTCTACTTGTTCACCTTCCGCATGTTCACAAAAGTCACACATAGAAAACTGTGTTGAAAAGAAAGGGCCTGATTGCCCCGTGGAGGAATAATTTGGACGGAAGCCCACCTCTCCTTCCGTTCCAAACTGGAATCTTTGCCTGCAGTGAGTTGGTCTCCGCATTGAAGAGAACGGGAGAAGGGCAGGGGAAAGGGAATGAGACGGGAATAGGAAAAAGATTGGAAGGGGAATAAGACGGGCGACGGGCAGTGAGGCAGGAGAATGGGATAAGACGGCAAGCGAGTGTGAATTGTGTCGGTAGCGATGCGTAGCGGAGAAGCGGCGAGAAAGTCTCCCGGATCCGGATTCTTGGAGGTCACGGTAGAGGGATGGAAGGAAATGCCCGGGCTTTCCTTCTCCGAATCCTCCTACACATGTGCTTCCTTATGTAAAGCTCCGTGTTCTGCTATGCGAGTCCCGGGATATGCCCGTATCCCACGAAGGCGGGTCAGGCCTCGCATATAACATGTCCGGAATTTCCGCGGGCGGAATTCAAACTTGCCACTAAATTTGATCGAGAAGAGATTATTAAAAAATAAATGTGAACGTAATGTGATATTGACGAGATTAGATTTTAAAACCGGACTGCGGACGTGTGGCATTTAGGGGAATGTTCAGGGAAAATACTCAATACAGACATTGAGAACATGGACACTCCCACAACTGAAAACACAACTGCAACCAAAAGTGATATTTAAAGGTTCCTAAGCATTTGGTTAATCGTGTTCCTACTCCAAATTACGCCAATCACTCATAGTTTTAGTCCCATTTCCACCTTTACTCCCTTAATAGCAAGTGTCATGATTATTTACCAACCAGGATGACCAGAGTCAAGTCCAGCAGGTAAGCAATAACTCGGCATAAACAATCTTCATCTTGTATCTTGATCTCGTATCTTTATCATTGTATTAATTCCTTTCGGAGAAAGATTAACGAGAAATGAAATACGGAGGCGTGAGTTGATGCTGTAGGGACGGTGCATTGATATTTGCTCTTTGTTGTAGGTTTGTTTTTGGTAGCAGACTTGTTTATGTTGCTCTTGTTTTTGTGTGTTGACTATAGGAGTTTTGTAGTCTAGATTGTGTTTATGATTGGAATTTGTTGTTGTTGTTGTGGACGTTGAGTTGTTTGGTGTTGTCCTGTCTTGGAATCCGTGGATGGAATCCGATTAATACAAATTCTCATGATGATTCTCTCTTATTCTTGTTGTTTAGCAGTCCACGAGGAATTCATTTCATCTCAATGAACGCACTCTTCAAGAATGTTGGAACACTCTTCAACGCGTCAGTTGCATGGTTAGTCCACGCATTTCAGTCTTCTCGGTCTTCTTGTCTTGTGCGTAGTTTTGCTCTTTTAATTTACTTACAACTTTTCCCCATTCCATTTCTAGTACGTATTGTTATTGTTGTTGGTACACGTGTAAAATCGGTAGGAATAATAAGCATTACAGCATTACTCTAGCAAGCATCGCCTGATGAGACGGGCGAGGTGTGAAGTTTGGGTTTGGGTAGGATGGTTAAATAGGGCCAATTACACTTGTGCATGATTGAAAAGGATGGAAATTTCAAGACTTTTCCTCTGTCTCATCCCTGTGCTACTCTTAAAGTCATGAATCATGTGTGATTAGTTAAGGGCTACCGCAAGCCACAAGTCAATTCCCCGTTACCTTCTTTCTTATTCCAGCCCTTGTTAGATTACCATTTCGTCCCACAACCGCAACTATCTCATGTCTCATCCTCACACATATTACACCTTTTATCTTATACCAAACATCCTTTACCTCATACTTTTCATTATCTCACATGCAATAATATAACATCTTCTCCAATAATACAACTTGCTATTCTTCAACTCTCAATATTATTCAAGTGACTAGAGATGCACGCGTGACCAGAAAACAAGCTTTTTTTACTTTTCTTTTTACATTTTTTATTCCTTCCCGATGCGCTACTCCCCCTTGAAATTCATCATTACTTATAGGTAGGTTTATATTCCATTTCCATACAATATGATATTTCCCTGATGCATAATAATTATTGTAACGAGACAGGTACCCAATGCTTTTGGTGTGGAATATGCACGACGGGCTTTAGGGACTTGTGTAGAAGAATTATGAAGAGTGGAATAAAAAATGTGAGGTGAGAAGGATTGAATAAAGGTACGGTTTCCCTTCATTCCCTTCTTGCTAATGCTCTCATTAATAGTAATATCCATAAAAGGAGCATTTGTGTGGATAAGAAAGAGCTTCCTTTGAATTCCCATCAAGTGATTTTGTGCATTGAGTAAATCAGAGCAGGTGAAGGGTTCGGCAGTCGGCAGGGAGACCCGGCCACGTCACTTTCCGATAATCATCTCCACCGGTCCATTCTTATCTTCCCCATTTACAACTACCAACATCAAGGACGGACCTTCCTTCCTTCATCCTTCGTCCTTCTCCATTCCATATCAAGACATTGATTTATCTTTGAATTTATTCCTGCATCTTATTAATTCTCGTCCCTTTTATTCCTTGCTACAATTATCCCGTCCCGATCCATATTTATCCCGTTGCCCCGAGTTCCACAAGCCCAGTGGCCCCCGCATCTCCATGTGCTCCCACAAATTCAATTCCACAATTTCAATACAGATTTTCCCTATGGGGCCCGTACTGAAAAACACCAACTGATAAGTCAAAAATATGTCATTGGTCTTTTGGTAAGAGATGAAGGAAATGTGGAGTTACTTGCATGGATCTGTTCAAATGGGGAGTATTATTATTATTTTATATAGTGCTACGGTGGCTATGCCAGTTATAGACCAGCGGCACGTTTTACAACGCGGTAGGGAAAAAATGGAAAGTAAATTTACAAGTTGTTATTAAGAAGCGATCTCGGAGGATTTTTGAATGCAGTTTTGAGGGATTAATAGTAAGTACATAATAGTAAGTGCAATTGCACGCGTCATGTCCGATGCTCATGAAAAAGGTGAGTGAGGAAGGTTGCGTCTCAAGGCATTCCACTTTTCCACAAATGCAGCTGGATTTTATCATAAGTTATTGGGTTGCTTTGGCTCATTTCTCTCACACAATCATTCTCAACCAAGTCAGGATAAAGAGGTGGACGTGAGAATAACAAGTTGAATAAAGTTGTCGTGGAGATGGGACTTGTCCCACAAATGGAGTTCAGGACAGGTTTCCTCGCGTATTTTTTTCCCAGTCTCCTTCCTTATGACTCCTGCACCTGGACCCGTGTCGGAAAACAAATTCATAAACTAAACTTATCCCAAATAAGTTACTGGGAATTCGAATATGCGGAAACAAATGATTGGAGTAAGTAGCCTGATTCTCATGTCGCTGGATAAGATCCTCTGGGATTATTTGTTGAGGAATGAGCGGCTCATTAAAATATTCTAATCAAGTGATGTATGGCGATGCTCGAGTATTCAAGTTTTGTGTTTATGTGCGCTTCATACAATTCCATACAATTGGCTCGTTGTCAAGGTTGCAATTTTGCCTCCTGGTGCATTTCCAACTGCACATTCGGACTTGCAAGCATACTTATGTATCCTTATGTAATTGCTTTATGTTTGTTTTACACACTCGTCAGCACTCCATGCGAGTCTTGGTAGTTGTGCTTATTTCTGTAATTTCTGTATGAACGAGGAGTGAGATGTAATATACATGGAACAAATATAGACATAGTGGACTCGTGACGGGGATCGTCTTGTGGATTGTGGATTGGCAATATTTTGGTGGTGATTGAGTTGAGAGTTTTGTGGGGTGGTGGAGGTCGAGCTGATGTAAACATGATTAAACACAACTGGATAATGCATACAGATAGTTTGTCAGACTGGAGTAACAAGGCCTTGGTGATCCCAAGCAGCTCAGCTCTCGCGGCCGTGCAGGCTTCCACATTTTCCTATTCTATGTAACTTGTATAACTCATAACTTGTCTCCACTATTATACCAAACGTCTACACAACACTTGCATTTATACCACTACACTGCATACGATCGCTAGAGTGCCATCCACACAATGCGAGTAATGTTTGCTGCTCTCCAGATACCAAATCTTATGTTGAGCCTTTATTATGCATAGCAACGACTTCTTATTCCCACTTCCTTACTCTTTTACGCTGTCGAATGATCAGAGAGCCTGAGTAAGTTCAAGTGTTTCAACAGAGTGTCAACCCACTAATGATTCTCTGGCTACTGCACCTCGCCAATATTATTAGCTCTGCCATTCCAAATTGCATTACTCTACATAAGCCAAGCCGTGTGAATCAAACTGATGATGCACATCTTTCTTGCTTATACTTACATCTCTTCTCTTATTACTCTTTCCTACACTTATACCATTTACATTTACTTTCTTATGCTTGTGTCTACATATCTCTGTATTGTAATATCCTTCGGTACGCCCAAGTTAATGGAAATAAATACTTTTAGCCATGCTGAACATGTTGAATGTCATTTGGTGTTTAGCCGCAGAACGGAGATAAAGTGAGTGAGAGAGAGGGAGAGAGAGAGATCTATTGTAGAAACTGATACACGTAAGTAAGTAGGTATTTGTGAAAGATATGTGACTAAGTCTCAGTGTGCCCCAGCAGAGACGTTGGTCGGTCGTAGGAGGTGGATCCTGTGTGAGGCTTAATTACGTAGGGTGGAATAAGTTGCAGAGTTACTGGACGAACCACTTGAACGTGAAACAAGTGGAATGGGAATAATTTGCAATGCGCGACAAGGCCTGACTGCTTTGCTGTGAAAAAATCAGTGACATGTTGACTGATGGTTGTTAGCTCCTCTGAAGTGGATGAAGTAGTGGATCTGCTGAAAAATCTATGTAAATCTAAGTGGAGCCTATGAAAAATCTACGTAAAATCTATGTGACGCTGATTTGGGGAGTAATGCAGCAGGTTGTCATTGTTATGGCTTACATCTGATTTCCGTGTCTGTGACAGTTTACACGATTTCCTAATTTACACAGATGAATATCCTTGTTGAAATCTGAGCGGAGATACATGTGAGACAGAAAGATAGCTGGTAAACACGAGTGAGTACATGGGTGCATACGTAATGACTTGTGTGGAGATGCGGAGAGGAGGAAGAGATGAGAAGAAGTGACCTCGACCACCCTCCGAACCCACCTTCAATAATAAGTCTATGCAATTCACTTGCCACAAGAGCCGTATGGTTGATAAGACGCTGCGGACGGGGGTGCAATTGACTTCTAACAGTTACTCCTTCCTTTCCTAGTCATAATTCCCAACTTGTCCCACTCGCCAGCATTTCCCTAACACAATCAAACACAACACTAATAATTATAGATCTGCCTCAGACCAACATTAATTCTCTGCACATTTGCCGCGCTACCAATTCCCATGCTTGACAATTCCATCCTCTCAGTTCACATTACAATCCAGCTTTTTTACAGTTCTCCGTCTTCTAAACGTCCTGCAATTATTATAATCGCCACCGATCTTCAATTAATTAAATATATCAGCACTTAAATAAATCCCATCTTTACTTAGTTAAATACATTCCCGTTTTTATCACTTCCAACTATATTCAATCCCTTGACATTTTCACAAAACCACCAGTTCCCCGGATTAACAGTGAGCATTTTAGTTGAACATTTTAGTTGAAATGCATTTGTGAACAATTTAATTGCAATAATTTAATTGCCCCCAAGCAATTCCAGGAATTTCAAATGATAATTGGACATGCATTGTTGATGGTGAGTATTGAGAGTATGGAACTACAAGGTGTTTGAGAAGTGTGCACTGCTCGGAAATGTGAACTCGGCGTGGTTGTGATGAAGATTCGATGCTGCGGGAAAAATTCCTCGGCTTCCTTGGTCTTGCACACCGAATTAGCGCCCTACATTTCATAGTCCAGAGGTGGAGAGTTGTTGGAAATTGGAGTTACTGGATGGTCAGTGTATAGCTAGACGAATTGTTTGCGGTGGGAAAGGGAAAGAATGCATAGTGTATTAATAGAATGGTGAATAGTGCAGTGCTGAAGAGGAAAAAGACAAATGCATCTCCGTCTCGGTCACCTCAATCATAATTATCTCCCAGCTCTGTAATTCGAAAAAACTTGTACTTTTTATCTGGCATACGAGTTTTACCAGTGAAGAGATAGCAGGAGTGACAATCTAATTGCACAAAGCAAACCAGAATCAAAAAAGATGCAGAGTTGTTCGGAGACAGTTCTCCCAGTTGTTGTTGTTGTGAAAGTGCAGTAATAATAAGAGAAGGGTTTTTGGAATCCCCGGCAAGAACTAATCCGAAGGTTTGGGTTCGGGTGTTAAGGCAGCGAGCGGAGGGAAGGAAAATAAGTGAAGGAGTAAGCAGGGGATCGGAGTTCCGGATCCTGCTTTTGATGCTATTCATCCTTCGGCTGTTTCTCAGACTCGCCGACGACAAGCACGACGTCGCCCTCCACTTCCGGTGTAGTTATTTCCTCCTCTTTTGTTCTTTTCCCAGCTTTTTCCAACTTTCTGGCTCAAATATTTAAATTTATGTTGATTTTTATGTGTATTTGCCTGGGTCGGGCTGTTGGATTTTGGATTTTGGCGAGGAAGGGTCTGTTGAGTATTACAGCTTGATTTCAATATTCAGGTTTTCATGTCCCGTATTTGCAAAGTGGACGAGTAACCATTTTAATTTGTTATTACAACATTTAATTTGCTGTAAAGATATGCCGTGAAACATGTTAGACGCATTGGAATTAATTCATGAATCGATTGATCAAACATGATACCTGATCTGGTGATGATACATGAGACGTGCGGTCGAGTACAAAACGTCAATCGATGCTGTTGATGGGAACTGGAAAATTTGTACTTGAACGGCCCCTTGAATTGATTATGGGGAACACGTTGGATTTTATGATATTAGCCTTCAAGTCCCGGAGGAAAATAATTGTAGTGGATTCGAGTTTTCAAAATGCTCTTCCGTCACTTTTTTCCCTCCTCTTCATGTTGTAAATCACAGAGATTAGCATAGTGGAGACTGAATTGATCCTTGTGTTTGAATGGTGGCAGGGAAAAAACTGACTTTCTGGTGGTTTAGTGGGCTAATGTTCACAATCACACATGCAAACTAATCCATTTAAATTCCGATCGAGCGTTTCTAATTTTTTCTAGAAATTTTTTCATTTTCTTAATTGCATTGATTATGGATGAACTAGAACTGGCCAGCACGGCCACTTTTACTCGAGTCTTCCTCGTCTGAGCAGACGTGACTGGCCATCGACAGGGTCACTTATTCCTGCCCCAAACAAAGCATCCCTGCATTTACGTATACGCCATATCAATATAATTAATATTGGCCTAAATCAAAACTTCTACAAAGTCTAGGGTTTTTCTCGAGCAAATGGTGGAGGACACTGCATTTCTAGCATTTCTAGCATTTCTCCGTGGGAACGTTTCTTTTCCAATCCTTTCCAACGTTTCCATTCGGTGAGATATGTATAGCGTGTTACGCAGATATGTAATATGTATCTATAGCTTGTTGTTGTACAAGAGTGGAGATGTTGCTTCCCCATTCATTCTACTTACTCAGGTCCTCTTATAAGTGGGCTCATAATCTTCACAAGTCGGCCCTTCTTTATGGCGCCTCGTATTCAAATTTTAGTGGAATTTTCACCAATTCCCATCCCACTACTTGTTAATGCTTTCTTATGGTGACATGTGAGGCGGGAGAGCGTGAAATGCGGTGAAACGCTGGAGCTCGGGAGATAAGAATTGCCGTTTTTTCGCTCGAACAGATACTTGTTAAGTTGTTGGACGGAAGGGAATTGTGGAGACGTTTTGGGGCAGAGTGAGAACAAGTTGTAGTCACGTCTTATCAGACCGCAGCCGACCCGCGAAACATGTAACTGCCTTTATCCCTGAGATCTGCGAGCATTAACATGTGCCCAACACTATTGGCAGTGGTAATGCAATTAATAATGGGATCCACAAACCATTATTATTGTGATTATTATGATTATTTGTATGCAGTGAGGTCGTCGGAATGGGTAATGAATTAGAAGGAAACAAACCAGTTTTTCTCATGTTCCTCTTCATTTTTATTAAATCATTAATTTCCATCCTCGTTCTCCTAAAAACTGGGCACTTTTACATTTATGGCCTGCAATTTACAGTCTAGCCTCACCACAACAACTGATACACTTTTCGACTTTTCCACTTCTCCATTGAGAAGTCAACCTTCCACTTGATATTCTACCCATTTTTACCGCATCAACGCATGCACTTCCCACCTTCTCGTCAATATAAATAACCAGCTAATTAACCAAATCAATCAAAACATTAGGAATTCTATACGAGGCCTAGCATTTCCAACTAACAAAGTCAATGCAAAATTAAACGCAAAAGTAATGGGTAATGGTACGATTCCTCCCTTAAATTAACGAAAAGCTGCAATTGAAGTCAGATTGGATTGAAAGATTGCAAGTGAGACGTGTGAGGAGCGAGTTATTATTAAAAGCTTCTGTCTCTTGCCTTTGCACAACTGTAAATGTAAATTGTGAATGTGCGCCTTATTTCCAGCACATGCACTTGCATCATTGCCAAGGAGCGAGAGAGACCTTGAAGGAATCAAGTGCATCCATTCTACCACATTCCCACTACAAATTATCATTTGCACATGTACACAATTATACGTGTATGGGACATTTCCTGGGCACACTTTTCCTCAACGCTTCCAAATACTCTTCAATTCTCATCCAAGTACCTTCCTTTAGAGAATCCCATTTAATTCTGCAGAAGCCGTGAGGCAGGTCAGGGCAGTCCAACTTCCAACTAGCAATGTCCCACCAACTTTTCAAGCTCAACGTAAGCTCAAGGAGACTTCAAGTTGGGTGATGATGATAGGGCAGGTGACGAGCAAGAAGGATTTTCTCCCAACGAGCAACTTTATCTCCAAATTCACGCAGCCATCCACTTCTTTACATTCCTTCCAATCTAACCAAAATTCCTTTTTTCAGCAATCAATCTATATTTTGTTTAGACAACAAATTTTCAATACAAGGCTAAATGCTCCTCTTCCTTAATGTCCATTGGGTTTTTATTCCCTTGTGCAAGCAGCTCTTGACTCCGACCGAACCAGAGTATTTTCCAGATACATTCAAAGTAAATTTTGAAGATTTAACAATTGAAGATATAATTTTGACAATTTGTTTGGTTAATAGTGGAAATAGGAGAGTTGGTTGGAGGGCTGGATAATAGAAGGGATAGGAAGATGGGGTGGGGTGGGTGGCTATCTAGCGGAGGAATGGCTTCGAGTTATTGAGGCATGGACGGCGGAAAGGAGGAAGTAAGGCTGAGAATGAGCGGGAAAAGTGGAAAGGAGAGCGGAGAAATGAATATTTGATGTAATTTATGCAGGAAGGAGCGGCGCTGGGATGCAATGATTATTTGCATGTAGAAAGGGAGGAAGGGGCCCGTCCTCCTCATCCTTATCCTTATCCTTTCCATGTCATCCGCCACAGTCCTCCCGTCCTCCGCCACAGTCGGTGAATTCCACGCTTTTCCTTATAGATAGGCAAACCAATAGGAAAAATATTTTAGCCGACCGAAATGCATTAAAGCGAGAAAAAAGGGGTTGAATTATGAGGGTAGCTATAGTATTTTTTAGGTGAGAGTCCCGGGGAGCGGAGCGGGAAGATGCAAAACGAGCGAGGAAAAAGTTATTGAGAAAGTTACAAAAGAAATGTTCGCTTGGGCGACCATGACAGAGGCCGACATGAAATTCATATTTAAGTGAAAATCATGGATTGCATTCCCCTTGTACTCCAGGCTGAAGATTCATGTGAGGCAGGAGGTTGGGATGAAACGATGAAAGAGTGAGACCATCCATAAAGACTCCATATAATAATAAGGCCAAGCCAGGCTACACGTCATGAGTTATGATTTTCTCGCAGACCCAAGAAATCTTTTATCATGTTTTTTTTCTCATCCTTTCCCTTCTTCCTCTGTTCCTCCTCGTCTTTTCCTCCATCTTACAATAATGCCCGCTTTTTGTTTTCTTTTTCTCCGCCAAACGAGCTTCAGCCGCGACACTTTTATTTATTATTGCACTCTCACTCTCTCGGTCGGTAGCGCACTTCATTTCTCAGCCCTTACATCCACCTTATATGGGATGGGATGGGACGGAGCAAGCATTAAGTCTCAATTTTACAAATCATTTCAAAATTTTTAAAAATATTTCTTCTATAAAATACTTGCCAATGTAACCTTTGGAGTTTGATGAGAAAATCAAATGTTAAAATGATTTCTAATCAGCTGTTTAGCGATAATCTGTAAAAATGAATGAAAATGGTTGTGTTTGTGTTGTTGTGGGAGACTTTGACTTGAATGGCCCCTGTAAGAATGTAGACGGAAGTGTGGGGATATAGAGAATAGAATGGATTGTCTGTCTGTCTGTCTCCTCTCATCTCTTTTACACTGTAAAGTGGTATCGCTTAGTCTCTTTTTTCTCCTCGACTCTTTGTAAGTGCTTTTTCCTTTTCTCTTGGGATAACAATAGGGCAAGATGTGTTTTTCTTCCGCTCCTCCTCACTTTTTTCTCCACTTTTGCTTTTCCCTTCCTGCCCTTCTTGCGTCCTACGTTCCTATTCCTATTCCTATTCCTATTTCTATTCCTTCTCTCTCACCCTTCTCATGTCCCGAAATGTATAAAGCTTTCATATAATCATCTAAATAACTACGCGATTCCTGGAAAAACACATAGATTATGACGAAACCGAAAGGGATTACACCGACTCATCCCTCATGCTGCCTTTACTCTTCTTTACTCTCCTTAACCCGCCTTTACCCTTTACCCCATTTATTATTAAGTCCTGTCATTCCTCAAATATCCAAAAGCCTCCATTAACGTCGTCTTTCTTATTCCCAATAACCAAGTTTGACTTAACCATAAAGCTTAAGGTCCCATGGAGCTTTTGCCATTCTTACCTCTCAACTCATCAAAATAATTCTTATTATCCCACAAAAATGAGCAGATTTTTCAACAGAGGTTTAGTAATTTTACCTTAATTTAGAGTTTAAACAGAGCGGATGGACTAAAGGGCTCAATTTCCAAATATTCACGTTATTTACAATGTGCAAAAAATGAATTTTAAGAACAGAGGGAAGATTGGCAAAATGTGTTTGAATGGCGTTTAGGGCCGGTAATTATTTTTGGGAGTGAATGGGGAATAAATACGTAAACAAATAATATTAGGTGACTCTAAAGGAAGATTGGAGAGATTTCCCTGGAGAGTCGGCGGTGTGAAGTGGGGACAAAAGGACAAAAGGATGGGTTGTTTTTTGTTTTGGCGGGTTGTGAAGGAGACGAAGATTGGGTTAAAACCCGAAAGATTTGAGAAG
Source organism: Lipothrix lubbocki (assembly GCA_034696945.1). Taxonomy (NCBI): domain Eukaryota; kingdom Metazoa; phylum Arthropoda; class Collembola; order Symphypleona; family Sminthuridae; genus Lipothrix; species Lipothrix lubbocki. Next base: position 36,065 of record JAQGAK010000832.1, on the reverse strand, counting down.
ACAAGAGTTTACAAGACTACTAGAGCATAGAGCATAGAGCAGGCATCCCAGTGGGAATTAAACACGTGGGATTCTCCTCAAAATACAAACGTTTTTATAGCCATCTGTCTTGTTCTTTCCAGTAAACAAAGAATTTAAAAGAGACAGAAAATGTATAAAAACAGATTGAAAATGTATAAAAAGAGGCTGAAAATATATAATAAACGTAAATAAAATGTGAGAGGTGAGTGGTGATGGTCTGAATGTCTGATGGTGAGGCAGAGTGGCAGAGTGGCAGAGTTCGGGATATAAATAATGAAAAAGGGAGATTATTGCAACGTTTTTGTGGGCTTTGGTGAGAGTTGTGAGAGTTGTGAGAGTTGGCGAGGGAGGATGAATGCAAAGTATTTTGATAGACGACCCGACCGGGAGTGGAGGGATAAAAAATGATTGGTTGGATGCTTCCATGATGACGAACCTGTATTTCAAATCACCCGGATTCACATTTCTCCCTGCTTTTTTTCTTTTGGTTGGCCTCTTTCTCTCATCAATTTTCTCCCCCATAGCATTTTTTCCCATTTTATCTCCCTCGCAAAGGATTTATAGGAGTTGGGCGTGCGTAACTCCCTTTCCCCTCTTTACATTTTTATTAGTCCTCCACCATTTTTTTCTTTTCCACATCCATTCTCTTTAGCACACTGGCCTGCCATTCCAGTCCAAATAAAACCGAAAGAGTAAAAAGAATTATAGTCAAACATTATTTCCCTCGGCTTGTGCTCGCTACGGCACACTTTGCTTTAAGATAGTCCGGTGCAAGGGGGGCCATTCACATAAAAAGTAGAGACAACATGACAACACCTCATTGACATTACTGGATCTACGGAAAATTCTTCATCAATTTAATTCTACAGAAACTAAGGAGCGCAAAAACTCTGAAATAATAATAAATAGAATAAAATAATAACTCCGGATAAATATTTAAAAATTGTCTGCCGTGAAAAGTTGTTGTTATTTTGAGGGAAGTGTGTTGTTGGACGGCCCCAGCTGAGAGAGAGCAATGGGGATACGCTCATTCTCATTTTACATTACTTTTGCCCCAGTCCAAGGAATATGTATAGCCGCGAGTGAAGGAAGTCGGTTTTTTATTTTTCCTTCCCCTATTTTTACGGTGCAATCCCCTTTTTTCCCCTTTTTTCATTATGAGTCATGGAGAAGATGGGTAGTTGATGGGTCGTCGGAGCGGAGCTTTCCATCATTCCTATCTTCCACCAGTAACTCTGGCATTAATCAGTGGAGCATTTTTTACAAAATCCTCCTTCCATTATCCCGTCCATTATTGGCACGGTTTGGAAAAATCAAAACCTTCCAGCACTTTTAACCTGACGAGCCTTGTAATGTCTACAAGTCTACAGGTCTTGGAAGACGGAGGGAGAGAGAGAGAGAGAGAGAGTTAATGAAAAAACTTGGTTCATTTCATAACCATGAATCCTTTTAATATCCCCAGGGGCTCTGATTAAAATGCAAATCAGGTCATAAAAATCCCCAATTTTCAAGAAAAAACGTGTGGCTTCCCAGTCCCGTATGTGTCACCAGAAGAGATCCCAGCTCCCAAATCCTCTTCCCTTCAACACTTCTCCTTCCACACTCCATGCTTCCATACCTTATTTCCTTATTTCCTCCAGTCCACAATTTATATTCAAATATTTTCACATCTTACACCTTCTCCAATATTTTTATTTTTATAATCACTATAAAAACTCTGTCTAACATCTTTTTGCCCTTAATTGATTTTGTATGTATTTCCTCAGAATAGTAATGTAGGGGCAACATAGGAAATTTCATTGGGAAGTAAATTAGTATTTACAGAGAATATTCGGTATAATAAAAAAATTGTAATCAATAATATGAATGTTGATCAATAATAATGAAAAAACTATACTTGTGGAATAAATAGAAAACTCGTAAAGGAAAGGAATTTGGTCTGATTTCACAACAACAAGTCTTTGGCAATTTTATTGGATTGTAAAGGGCAATAAAAGTTTGACAATAAGATATATAAAAAATGAGAGAATGATAACTGTAAATTGAAGATGGGAGGATATGTAGGAGTGGGAATGAATTGATGATTTGGTGTAACTCAAATCGTTTTGGTGTAACTCTCAGGTCGTTTGGGAAAATGATATGCATAAGCTTAAATGCATTTGCGTGGATTTGGTATCGGGAAGGAATTGCGGTCTGTGAAATTTCCCCTCCACCAGGCCAGGAAAGGCCTTGCACGTTCCTTGAATGTTAATATTAAGCAGACGGTGGCTGTGGCTGGCTGGTGCTTTTTTCTTGCACCTCTCTCTCCCTCTCCATTCATTCCAGTCATGACCCTTGCAAATACTCTATCACTCCACCATTTATTTCATTTATTTTAATCCAAGTCTTTAGTTCTCCAAACGAGCTCTTGCTCTTGCTCTCACCCTAATTAACTAGAAAATTGCATAGGAAAAATTCTCGTCTGAAAAATCCCCCGATAACATTTAAATTCTTCGCTATTTCAAGTTCCCATTTATTCTTCCCATTCATTCCGCTTTATTTATTGGGATGGAGAAGCGTGTGTGTAGCTATTTAAACCATATGAAAACATTTTGATGTAACAATTATTTTGGCAATTATTTTTGATTCGGTAAATCAAGTTGGAAGGAGTGAAATCAAGGTAATCATTGATTGTGAATAAATGAGCAGGAGGGGAATGAGTCCAATTAGGAGCAATTATGTTTTTTGTGTTTCCCCCGACAAATTCCCTGCTGCTTGCAAACACGTTATGAGAGCGACGTGGGCTGATAGAATTGGCAAAAGGCCGACTACGCCAACAGTCGTGCTGAATAATTCCATGATAATGTATTAGGTACACTTGTATTATGTTAGACGTTACCTTGGTAGAATTGATAGAAATGCACGTAGAATTGCTAGGAATGAGATTGATGGTAATGTAAGTTATGTTATTGTGAGTACAATAAGTAATTTGTGATGGTTCAAAGAAATGTCTAAAGTTCTGGGCACCTTTTGACTTTTTCCTCGTCTCTCGCTCCGATTCCAGGGGTTTCCACAATTAGCCGCGTCTGCACGTGTATGGACCGACGTGAGTGACTTCTCTTCTCACATCTCTCAATATAAATTCCATTCTTTCCCTTCCTTTCCATCCTTTCCATCCTTTCCATCCTTTCCATGATTCCCTTCCGCCCGGATAGCTCCAATATTTAACTTCTTTTCTTTCTTCTTTTCTCACCAACTTTTCTTCGTCTCAAATGTTCTCATATCATTACAACGCAACTTTTTCTCCTTTTTTCCCTCTTCTTCCGTCAATTATTTCATCTCAACCATTTTTTCCTCCAACATTTTAATTCCCTTTGATGAGTCAGTGGAGTTGATCAAACACTTGCATTTCAAACCCGACTTCTTCGTCTCCTCCATCTTATTTCCTCGAATCGGGAAGGGAAAGGAAAGGGAACGTGGAAGTTGAATTGTCGCTGTATTTTTCTAGGTGACATGACAAGGAGTTGGGAGTAAAAAAGTTTGGTTTAATCGGAGGGAAGGAGAGGAGAAAAAAGCGGAAAGCGGGAGTGGGAGAGTGGAGTAATGATTAGCTTTAGGAAAAAGTGGTTATTAATGTGGAGAATGACGCGCTATGGGAAGACTGATTATTATATTATTGAACTCTTTTTCTCAAGTTTGCCACTTTATTTCTTATCTGAAAGGTTTTTCGAATCCTCCAACAAACGCTCCTGCTCCGACTTTTTATTCCTCTTTCTCAAACAGATTCCCCCCGCTTTATATCAAAAATATACTTGAGGGTCTTCTCTCAACTTTTCCTACCAAATTCAATCGTGAAAGTTAAATGGAGAGCCACTTTTTCTTCTTTGTTTGTTTTTCTACTCTTTTTTCCTTCCATTTTTCCTCCTCCCACCATTTCCATAGTTGATCAAGATGTAAGCGGAAAGCGGAATTTCATACAGATCATTTGCGAACCTCGAACTTGTAAACACGGGCACATGAAAGATTGTTGGAAGCTGGGAGTTTGAGATTATGGTTATGGTTGGTGGTGCAGTGTGCAGTGTGCAGTGTTCACGCTGATCGTCAGTGGCGAAGTGGCTGAGTGGGAGTGGAAGTGGCGGGAATAACGTCCACGGACAAGTGTTTGCTTACGGAATGTTCTGTATAGGCTTTTGTATGCTCAGGGCTAAGACTTGCTGGACTGGAAGATCAAAAAGGCAAATTTGAATGAATCAGAGCTTGGGTTTTTTAAGTGCGGAAGAGCGTATACATAGTTTATGGAAGACCCAGGGCAACTCTCTTTCTCATCTCTTTTCTTCTTTCTTTCCTTCTTTCCTCCTTTCCTCCTTTCCTCCTTTCCCCAATGCCAAAGCAACTCTTTCCGTTTACTTAAGAAACCTAGGGATGTTGAAACTTTGATGGATGGATGAATAAATCCCATGCATAAACATCCCGGCCTTTCCTATTCTTCTTTCGTCATAACTTAAAAATCCTCTGTCAGCCTTCCGCTTCTTTCCTTCTTTCCTTCTTTCTTTCCTCACTCACATATTCTCTCCCTTTTCTCCAACATTTTATGCCCGCTCTCCTCTCCATCTCCTCTCTTTCACAACAATTCCCGCTCCTCTCCGTCTTCATTACTTTTCCCTCTTCGTTCCATCTACACGTCTTCACATAGGAAACAAGGCCGAGTCTTGTTAATTCATCCCGCTCATTCTTAATTAAGCGACGACATTTTTCACCTTCTGCTCCTCCAATCCCAATTTCCAGACCGGGCCACTTGTCCCAATTCTCCCATCACTCTCAGCCCAGAAATTGTTTTACAACAATATTCGACATCAGTGGAATTCATGCACACAATTCATGTATTGTTAGAGAAATGTTGTTGGTCTGGGGGATAAAGACTTACACGATAGATAAAAACTTGTTCGGTACTTGAGAACAATAATTGATCTAATGAGGGTTGGGAATGTTTCTGACAGATTTTTATGCACAAGTCCGCAATGCAACTGCAGCAGCAACAGCAACAAGCAGCGGCTGCGGCTCAACAACAGGCAGGAGGACCCGGGACTCATCTTGGCAGTCAGCATCACGGACAACTGATTCGCGCGGGCTCAAGTTCAGGATCCGAGAGCGGAGCTCTCTCCAAACCTCATCAATGTCAACAATGTCTCAAGTCCTTCTCCTCAAACCACCAACTCGTTCAGCACATCCGCGTTCACACAGGCGAGAAGCCCTACAAATGCTCCTACTGTGACCGACGCTTCAAGCAACTCTCCCACGTCCAGCAGCACACCAGACTTCACACAGGTAACATTCATCCTTCATTCCATCCTTCATTCCATCATTCATTCCATCATTCATTACATCATTCATTACATCATCCATTCTTCCTGCTAAAAATCCTACGGAACAATTTTACATGGAAAAACATTTGAACATTGAAGAATTTTACCCGGGCATTCTCCATATTGGGTGTATAAAGAGTAATAGGACAGTTGGCGGAGTTGTTTGGGGGAAGAGAAAAAACGGGATTAGGAAGGCTAGTGCAGGGCGTGGTGTGTTTCCACCGAATCGGACCCATCCCTGTGCTCAGTGCTGTGCCCGGGCTGCATTGCATAATGCATATGGAATGATGTTTGGGAGTGATAGGATCTATTTATGGCCACTTTTTCTCATCCACCAACTACGTGTAATCAAATCTTTTTAAATTACTCCCGTGCTTTTCCCTTTTTCTTACTCCCAAGAAAATTCATTAGTTCCCTTCAACATTCATTTCACTTTTCATTTGTTCTCCTTTGCGCAATCATTCCTCTCACTCACTCATTTATTTACTCCTTCAGCCTAATCTTTTCCCTCACGACAACCGTTTTTACAAAATCACCACCAGCCTCCCAACACTACTTACTCCCAATTATTCTGTCTCAAGTCCACAACTTTCGTCTTAATCAACTCCCGAAATTTCTCCAGTTCTTACGTAATTATTATAGCCATATTCGCATTCAAAATTTTTCATTTTACGCAGCAACTGCGCCAAATCACAAAAATCTTCCACACAAAAAAGCCACGCAATATAAAACATTCTGCAATTTAGGCAGCAGGAAGTAAAAAATCTCGATGGGATTTCGTAATTTCATATGGAGTGTTTCAAAAGGAACTAAGACTGCAAACTACGAACGGAAGTAAAAATAATTATAAGAAATGAATATAGTTAGGCATTGTAGAAATAAATGGAATACGTGGTTTTTAATTGATTCGAAGTACACTGGCTCTGAACTGTGAACATCATCAGGGCAGTTAAGCAAATGGGGCATTCAAATTATATTCTGTAAAATGTTGACCTTACAAATTAAACATTTTTAACATTTTTTTCAATTTGTAACAATTTTACAACGTATCAAAAAATTTAAGGCTGATTATTCACACGTTCGTAATGTAAAAACATTTAATTTTATTAGGAACAATGTTTCGGGCAACTGCCCTTCTTCAGGTTCGTTTTAGTTATGAACATAATAAGAATATGAATTTATGTCGATTTTCACAAGTTTTGAAATTCAAATTTTTTCAAAAATTTAAAATTATTGAAAAAATTTTTTTTAACAATTTTACAAAAAAACGCGTAATTTTTTAGCAATTTTATTGTTGGTCTGATGGTCTGATCGGCGAAAATGCGTTGCTAAAAGTAAAACCGACATTAATATTGTTGATTGTTTAATTGCCAAACCCTCTTTATTTTTCTCATAAATGGTTTTCTTTGAGGAATTATGATTTTTGAGCTATAGAAATGGATATGGAAAGAATAAGTGAATGAATACAAATAATTGACTTGATGGGATTAAGTGAAAGGAAGTTGGGCCAGGTTGATCCGTTGCTGTTGTTGTGGAGCGTTTGAGAAAGGATAAGAAGATGCGTTTTTCGTTTGTGATTTGAATAAGGGAATTATGAGCTGAAGATGGGGATGGTTATGGTTAGGACACAGTTAGGGTCTGAAAGGAGAACCTCAATGATTTCTCACAGCTGGCTTTGATTGTTGAGCTGTTGTTGTGTGGAAGCGATGGAATCGATGGAAGCGATGGAAGGATGGAGCGACCACCTATTGCGAGGAGAAACAATATTATTTTTATTATCTGCATGATGAGGTCGTAAAATTCTTGGACATGAGCATGGAGAGAAGTTGTGTGGAAGTTGTGGAAAAGGTGGACTCCGGAGGAGTGCGGAGCTATGCAAATGACCAGCTACTTGATATGCAAGCATTGTTGGAGCATCCTTTGCTACACACAAGAAATCCTTTTATTGGAGAGCAAATGTAGGGACGCTAGCGTCAAAGGTGCTGAGCGAGAAGGAGAGAGAGAGAGAGAATGAGAAGGAAAGAGAGAGAGAGAATGTGTGTGAGAGGCAAGTCGTAAAAAATGGTGGATCGAATGCGAGAGTTGGGCCGATAAAAAATGCAATTAAAGGGAAAGGTAATTGCCTCTTTTTCCACAGCCTGAAAATTGTCGACTTGGCTTTCTGTTTTCCTGCTCACTCACTCAGTCTTTGCTCCAGAACTTTTGTCATAAGTTGGTTGCCGTTGTGGCACATTGAGAAGGAGCTTATGAATTGATTGTCACCTCTTGCTCCTTCTCGCTCTCCTTCCTCTCTTTCCTCTCCTGACTCTCCTGACTCTCCTTCCTCCTCCCGCTAAATAACTCACCAGGCAGTCAAAAGATATGCAGACCTTTACGAGCATTTTTCCAACGCACACAACCACACTCATAAAACTTCAGCTCTTGTTTTTACACACACTTACATTTCTTACATATGTAGATTGCTGAGAAAAGGAAGGGCAGAGGGAAGAAGGGAGCGGTAAAATTTTACTGTGCAGAGTTTCCTGGGACTCGGTAGCAGTAAAGGAATTATTACGGTCAGAACATAAAGGGAAGGAAAGAAAATACAGGATATTTTGCTTTCATGAGAAAGAAAAGAAAGAATGAGAGAATGTTTGGCAACATTATCAACATTATGACTCCAATGTCAATTTCAATCCACGCTTTGCAAATTATTAACATGATTAAACAGCCTATTTTTCTCCTCCGTCCAGACCTTCTTCACTCACCAGCCCAACATCATGTATTCCGCACTGTCCGCCCTCGAACAACACTTTTTTTATCCTTTTTATTCACCTTTTATTACTTTCCATTCACATTTGTCACATTTATTATGGACACATTAAAACGTCCATGACTTTTGCAGTGCCACCCAGATAAACAAACATGAATCTCTCCCGTACTTTCCTACCCATTTTTATACTCTTTCCTATCTCAATTTTACAGCTTTTTTAAGTTTTTAAACATTTATTCCACACACATGCAGTAAAATATCCTACTGTTCTAGTACTTTTCAAAAGGTTTCAACAATTTTAAATAAATACTTGATTAAATTAGGCATTTCTCGAGACTTCTGACATTTGATATAATATTGCTGATGATTTGATATAAAACCATAAATATTATAGATTTTGGGAAGGAAATGTGGCGGGAGATTGGACAGATTGGACCGTCAATTACTTATCGTTAGACACGGTGTGTTAGAGTGCTTAAGGTTGAGATTCATTTGAGGATGAGAAAGAATCAGTGGACTAAACGTTGACAAATGAGCCTTTCAGGGAAACAAATGAGGAATTATTACTGTCAACTTCCCTTGGTTTGCTATTGGAAGAATGGAGGAATTGAGATGTATTCCCGTACTCGCTGCACTTGCTCATTCCCTGGTTAATTAGTCAGCTCCTACAGTTCCACTTCCATTTACTTCTCCCACAATTCCACCAAAGCCCGACCACACAACTTTGAGGAGCAGACAGGAGACAGGAGAGTGGAGGTGAAGGGAACAAGTCCACACGCATCCTTATTCCCAATCCACTTATTCACTTGTATACATTTACTTTACATGAGATGGGTACACTTACCCGCCGCCGCTCTCCTTTCTGTCCTTCACACCACTTTCAATAATCCACACCACACCACACCACACCACACCACACCACACCACACCTTTCCTTACTTCACCTCAACTCAACTCACCTCCAGTTACTCCAATATCATTTAAGGCTCGTCCTCTGGGTTTCTGCAAAACTTCTCATCCTCACTCATTCCACCTTTAAACCTTTCCACACTTCCAAACCTCCCGCTTCTCCTTATAACTTTCATCTATTCCATCCGATCCGACCCTTCTCCAATTCATTCATCATAATCCACAACAACCTGATTATTCCTCCCTTAACCTTATTTCTTGTCAGCTCTGTCTTTACTTCTTTACTTCTCCTCAATCCCTAAACACTAATTACCTCATAACAAGGGCTCCACTTTACCTTCTCTGGGTCAGGGTTCAATTACTTTCCACGCCTTTTTTCCTATTTTTCCTATTTTTCCTATTTTTCAGTCACACGTCATTATCAAATCTATTTTCAATAATCTACACTCATTACTCTTACTGAAAAAGGATATTCAGGAGGTCTAAGTATCAAAGAAAATTAGGAGAATCAAGTAAAAGGAAAAATGGTGAAATTAAAAAGGGAAATTGATTAAATAAAAAATAAAATTAGGGAATAGAAAAGGTGGGGAATTAAAAAGGAGATTGAAAAAAATGAAAAATAAATAAAAGTGGGAATAAAGCGGATAAGTTGAGTTAATAAGGTTTTGTTGGGCCTTGAAGACTGTAAGACTGGAGGGTGCAGAAAAGAAAGGAGAATAATAATAGAGAAGATGTGGAAGAATCCATGGAAGATTTTACTTTGAAAAATTAATGATGCCAAGTTTGTTTTGATTTTGATGTGCTTCATTATTTTTGCAGCCTTCTCTGTTGGTGTAACTCTTGGTGTGGACCAAGTGAGCATCATCAGAGGGATTGCAGTTTTTTCCCACTCGCTCATCATGCCCAAACAGCGGGCTGTACATATGGCAGAAGTGTAGAGGGAATATAAATATAAACTGTAGGAAGAGCATACAAATATCTGTAGTACAGAGTCTTGGCTTGTTTTCTTCAGTTGCTCCTTCCCTTTTCCCTTTTCCCTTCCTCCGTCCTCTTTCTACACTTGACTCAATGTTATTCTTTGCAAGTTTATACTTTGGTGTAATCTTTGCATAGGTAAGTTCAGTCGAGAATACAGATGGAGAGATGAGAGGGAGGCAAAGATAAAAATGTCCGGATTCTTGATGAAGACGGCATTGCAGAGATTCCATCTAGAACAACATGTGCTTCACATGCAAAAATTATGCGTTTTTCTCTCCATCTTTCACCTATAATCCACCATTCTCCTCGTCTTCTCGTATCCTCCTACTCATCCTCCCAACAAATGAACCTCTCACTCTCCCAAAATATAACATCCTAAACAACTCCACCATAAGGAATACACGGAGGGAGACTGAGAGAAAAGTAAACTTGATTAAAACATCAAAACTTTTTTAGTTGACGATGTGGTTCGGTGACTTAGCTCACATCAACATGAGTTATGCAGTATGCATTTCTACCACACCACCTTTCAACTTTAACACTTTTTACTCCATTCTTCTCCACCTCAATCTCCTTTCCTCCAACACTCTGCCCTTCCGCCCTTCTTCCCTTCCCACTCCCACATCCCGCCAGACATTCTCCCACGCCAAATTTACACAAACGTACAACAACCCAGAAATTTGCACAAGTCGCCTATTTTAGAGAATTCTTCAAATTTACAATAATCCTCATGTTTACAAAAAACTTCAAATCCACAAAAATCTTCAAAACTACAAAACCTTGAAATATTCTAACAAGCTCCATTTTCCTCATCAAAGCCAAACAAACCTTTTCAATCAAGGCAATGGGTGGAGAAAATTCACTCAACAAGTTTTTTTCCACACATGAAATGCATGCAAATTAATTTTTTCACATATCGAAATACTAGAAAAGTATAAAAATAATTCCTAGAAAATGTGCAGACCATTGGGAAGGAAAAACCAGTTGTTGTATGTCAATTTTGTAATATTATTGATAATCCGTGCTTTGCTGAGTCGAGAATCCCTTTTCGATTAAGACATTCCAAACTAACGCAAGGTTGGGGCCTTGCAGTTCTTTGGGTCACTAGTCCAATGGTTCACACATTTATTTCGGAGTTGCTGTGGCTGTGGCAGGGGGATGATAAACATATTTCAGATATATTGGATCACCATCTTTTTGATATTTTATTAAGCCAGCGACGCGACGGTGGGAAAAGTTTCGTTGGGGAAGTATTGGAGGTGTTGAAGTGGATGTAAATATTGCTGTTGCAAAAGTTTGGGAGACAATAATGAATGGCTAAGAAACTTGAACTGCAATACATAATTGCATTTGGATGATCATAGGGAATATTCAGTGGAAAAAGGGAAAAGTATGGAACTAAGTAGGATAAAAGTAAATTTAAAAAGAAATAAAATAATTGGAGGATATTGATAGGGTGAAGGGTTTTGGATTGAATGGGAAGGGCTGTTGCGATTTGTGTGGAAGAGTTTGAGTTGACAGAAAGGAAGGAACTGAAGGAAGAGGGAAGAAAAAGTGGAGAGGACGTGAGGTTTTCTCACACAGACATAATAAGTTTTTTAATAAAGATTTTTTCCTTGACTTGACTCCGTTGTTGATGTTTGTGAGTGGGGAAGACTGAAGACTGAAGACGCGGGGTCCTTTGACTCGAAGACGACACGATAATACGTGGAGGAGATAAAAAGAAGGAGCATTTTTCCTTTCTCTTCGCCTGTCTCTCGCCCTGTCAAATTCTCATTTATTTATACAGTGGCAGTGGGAAGGTCTGAAAGAAAAATCTCATTTTTCCTATGGCTTCAACCATTCAGCCTTGTGTTCCTGGAAAAGGAAAACTGGGAAATGAGCAGCAAGACAGAGTAATTGTGTGAGAGAGAAGAAAGCTCTCTTGTTTCAAATAACGTCCATTTCCATGGACTCGCTCTTCCACTCTCGTCTTCTCCACTCCTTTCCCATTCCTTTGCTCCTGACTTAATTAATTTTTTTAATAAACTCGATTTTCCCCTTATTTTTTGTCCCGCACTCTTCCACGCGTTCATAATAAGTGAATTATTAAAAAAAACTCCAAACACATACGATGAAGCTACGGCACGACCAAGGCTGGGACACACATGCAAGGAGCATCCGCATCCGCATCCCCTTCTCACATTCTCTCTCCCTCCCTTTTCTCTCTTTTTCCTCATTCCAATCATTTCCCTCAATCTTCCTACCAATTATTGCATTCTCCAACACTGCAAGGTCAGCGTTTTTAAGTGGAAAACACTAGGGAAAGCCTCCTCTCCTCCGCTTCCATAGCTTTAAAAATATCACAAATACACACAAGTTTTCTAATTGGAATTTAATTTTAATGCAAGAAATTGCAATAACTACTTGAAGAAAAGGTTTTGAATGTATAAAAAGTAGATTTGTTACGTTGAGCATTAAAGCTTAGAGTACAGGGAAGTTGTTGCGGAAGTGGTTGAGGAGAGCGAGAGGTGTAACTGGGAAAGGTTGGCGGGGAAAATGAAAGTTGTGTGTGAGGATTGTTGGCCACGAGGGAATAGGAGATAAAGTGCATATAGATATCGTTGCAGGGCAGGGCAGGGCAGGGCACGGTTTGTGACCTGTGAGATGGTCTCACTTAATACGTGAGTCAGCGAGAGATGATAAGACAGGAAGTCAGGCCTCTAACTTCCAGCCAAAGTCTTCCAAAGTCTGCTTGATCTTGACGAATGGCTTCTTTTTCGCTTCTTTTTCTCCACTAAAGAAATGAGTAATTGCGGAATGCCACGATAATGATAAGACCCAAGTAGACTCAGCAATAACGCTTCGCTTTTCCCTTCCATTTCCACACAACTCATATTCCTTATACTAACGATAAGGGCGCTTCAAGCAACACGAATAATCCAAACTGCATTTTTCATTTCAATCCTTCATTGTAGAAATATAGATATGCACACATGCGTACTTTTAATTAAGTAAAATGGATATATGTAATTGTGTATGTCAAATAATTACGAATCTTCAGTCTCCTTTCTGCAAATGCCCAGGAATAATATTGACAAAATTTTCTTGAGTAATTCCGTTGAATGTAAGTGACGGTGACTTGGAAGATTTTATTTGAACGGCCCCTGCGGCGTACATTTCCGTGGACGAGACGGGGGTTGTGGTGAGGGAATATGCTAATGCATACATACATGCACTTGGGCTTTCATGTGTGCAAGGACGGTGTAATGCTCTGTTTCGCTGGATTTTTGTCGGGGAAAATGATTTAAGGAAAAAGAATGGTACCAGGCTGAGCAGGTTCTAAAATAGTTGATGATAAGGTGGAGCAGCTATGGGAAATACCCTGCTTTATTATACTTTTCCCTCCACAGCGGACAATAAATTCATCCATGATTCCTCCATCTTGAGCTTGTGCAACCTCATTTATTTCCCCTTTTACATTTTTCCGTCCCAGCAAAACTCCTCTAGCTATTTGTATTTTTCACCCGTCTACTTCATTTTTTCCTTTCTTTTCATTCATTCCTTTTAAGTATTTTATTCCGTCAACTAGGATTTTTTCAAGAACCGACAACTTTTTCCAGTGCTAACAATCAACAACAATTTCCGATCCACCATTGTCAAATTACATGCAAACGGACTATATAACTATTAAATGCTGTTTCGATTGGAAATTTTATTATATTTGTGTGGACAACCTTGTTGAGGTAGAGTGGAAGCATTAGGATTTGAGCATAAATCTATTGCTTTGCAGAGAGTAGAATGAATGGAACGAAAGGAGATGGAAAGGTGATGAGGGGTTGGATGAAGGTGGTATTTGAAGTTGTGCTTTGTGCACAGTCAATGTTCACAATGTTCATGATTCACGGACTCGACGGGTCTGTGAGTTTTTGGGAGGATGAGGAATCTCTCTGAATGGAGCAAGCATGAATGAATACGAAAGAGGAAGTGGAAGTCTATGGATTGCGGTGGAGAAAGATTCACGCCGCCTCACTTCCCACACGCCGCACTCAAACCTTCTTTTAGTTGTTCATAGTAATTCATCTGGCCTTCCCAAAGGATTCTTAAACTTCCTCCACATATCCTGCTTCTTTTCCAACCAACCAAATATCTCGAATTCTTCTCTATGGGTCACACATTTTCCCTACTTAATTCACATTCTCTGACACTCGTAACGACTAACGACTAACGACCAGCTGAGAGATAGACATTTGTAATAATTTGTAATAATAGTGCCACCTCATGCCACCCTAACTTTGTTTCAAAAATGTCATTCGTAATTCATTTGGTCGTTGAAATCTGCTTTTAATTTGTTAATGTAGTGACCTTTGGGAACTTGGGGGATGCTTTGCTCGATGATGCTGTAAACTGTGAAGGCTAGTGCTTTGCTCTGAGTTGGTGCTTTGAATGAGCTGAGGAGCAGAAAGGGTAATTGATCTCGGAGCAGCAGGACTGCGGATAGTGAACAAGATCATTTTTCAGAGGGATTTCTCTAAGGAAATGCGACTGCCGATTTTGGATAATTCATAGGGAAAGTGTGTGTGGATGAGGGAAAGAGGAAATGAGACATCCATCAATCTTAAAGCACCAGGAGTTCACCATCAACCCAAGCTTTTAATTCCTACGCCAGGCACTTCTCCTCACTTTCCCCCAAATGGTCAGTCCAACAAGACAGGAACTTTTAGATAGAAGGAGTTAAAAGTTAGGAAAGGGAATGAGGAGAGAATTTGGTCTTTTCTTTTCCACACTTCTTGGTTACTTGCTTTGTGAGAGGAAGAAATTGCGGAGGAGCTGGGCAAGGCGGAAGTAATCATGTGGAAATAGATTGAGGCGAAAGCGAATGGTGGGGAGTGAGAAATGAAGCGGCAGAGGAAATGCGGACCAGGGATGCTTGTCCATCCCTTGGCTCTGTACCTTCGGAGATAAAATGCGGTTTGATTTGGGCAGAGTGAAGAATGGCGGGTGTGTGAGAGCATGTGAGGGAGTGGAAGGCGTGAGTGCGGCCAATCAATCATTCGCATGTCAAAATACAAACTCGTCGATTCATGCTCTCGTGTCTTCCATTTGGATTTAATGAAGGAAGAACCGGGTTGGCATTAAATTTACCTAAAAACTTTTCACATTTGCACACGCTCTCCTTCTTCTCCTTCTCATGCATAAGGGTATCTATAGGTGGTGCATAGGCACTATGTAGTGGGATGAATATTGCATTGGCTTGCATTCTTATTTCCTATAAATATTATTTTCTCAATCCCTATAATTCCGTATGTATCGACTTGGAAAAAGATCCGTGGAAGAGCGTAAAGACAGGGCAGGGAGAGAAAAGAAAAAGGCTGGTGATAAAGGGATTGGATACAACTCGTCCATGGAAATAGTCCGTCATTATATTTCAAAGTTTGTAAATCCAGTCAGTGTGTACACACATCTTCATATCTTTTTTGCAACGGCCATGTTGAGCTTTCTCTATGACGCCGGGGTTTAAAACCCACGACTATTGCATCCAATAATTATTACGTCTATCTCTCCAACAGAAACAATGTGGAACTGTTATTTGTGCCCAAGAAACAATACATAATTATACTACAGGTTTTACAGGCCCGTGTTGTGGATTAAGTTTTGTCCCCCTCTCTCTCTCTCACTGACTATCTGAATTCTCTAGTAGGTTTCCTTTGTTCTCCTCTCGGCACGTCATGTTTTTCCAGCAGTAAATGCGTCGTGTAATGTGTTGGGTTTTTTGAATTCCAACCAAAGGTGTTGCGTACTGTAATTATATCGCTCTTCTCCTCTTTCCATATTTATATTTGCTTGGATTATATTTTCTTTGCCGTACTGGTCACTGGTCACTGGTCACTGGTCCTTATCCTTCTGCTGTCACAAATCAAACCGGGAATTTTAGCAAACATATGTGGGAGCTGAGTAGGTTGAGCCTCAGCGCAGAATTAGTTGATGCAACTTGATGGACGGCAGGGGTAATTTACGCTTGCAATGAAAACCCGCAATTCAACCTCAATCATAATACTTAATTAACTATTATTTACATTCAAATCCTTGTCGTCCTTAGGTCTATATTCCATTTATTCCTTTGTTTTCAAATCGTCCCCCCAAGTTTAAGTTGCCCTTACTTGTACAGAATTTTAGCTGTTCTGCTTTGATGTTAGCATTTTTAGGCCAGCATTTACTTTTTCTTTGGGTTTTTCTTCTCGTTGTAGAGTTAGTTGTGCGTTTTTGCTTTATTTTGAATAAAGCTCTTCGGTCGATCGATATTTGAGAAATTCTTGCGGAACACATTATACTTATATAATTATGTCTAATTACTTATGTCTAGGGAAGTTTGAGGGGAAACTGCCATAGAAGTATTGAGCTTAAGAAATTTCGTCAAGGCGAGGAATTACCAAGAAAAATAGTAATACAATTTCATTTAATTTGACAAGTGCCTGGAAATGGTAAAAGTTGGTTTGGGCCGAAAAGCCATTGATGTAAAAAGTTGGTTGTGGAGTTGGAATAGCGGGCTTTGAATTTGGGATGAGAGGTGTGTTGTGCATAATTACATTTCTATATATGATATTGACATGGACTGGGTGGTAAATGTATGGAGGAATAAAGGATTGGAGGAAGGAAGGTAGGGAATGGGAAGATATGAAGACGGACCCCTTAGTGAGTTTGATTTAAAATTGGCAACTTTTTTCAAAGTAGTTCTTAACTGGGGAAGACATGGGTAATTATGTAAGCTAAAGATGGCCGTCCCGCTGCGAGACAAATAATTTATTTTGCAAAGTCCATTTCTTTTCAGGGACTTTTTAGGGATGTCGCCCAACGGCCCAAATGAGCACAACTTGATCAACTTTTATTTCCCAACTTCTTTCCATCACACATTTCTTCTTTGCTCAAAAAAGAATCTTGTAGAATATGTGTTGATGGACTCCTGAAAGTCTGGCAAGAAGGTAGCGGTTCATTTGAATGCATGGAAAAATGATGATGAATAGAAAAAGTTTGAGTTGAGAGGAAGCCGCAGAGATGTGGATTTTATATGGACTTTATCCGTGTTTTGACATTCTTTACTTCTGCCAAGTCCGCCTGGAGATTGCCTTAGAATCGGTGACAACATCCCATCCACACGTATCACACTTTTCATCCTTCGCTCATTAGTACGTGCACAACGGAATCTGTACAAACACGTAGACTTCTCCCATGCCATAAGGTACGAGTATAAGGGACGAGCATAAGGGACTTACTTGTCTCTTTATTATTGTGTGGATGATGACTATGCTCAGTGTGATGTACAAGCTGTAAAAAGACGTGGAAAAAAGTGGATTCCTATTACTTCCGCATTCATGGACTGCTGCAGAAGTTGAAAGAAATCCAGAAAGAGTTTCTTGTTTCATGTCCACAGCCTTTCACAGCACATTTGCATAGACGCATAATAAATGCACTTGGATTTGAGTCATGTTGGTAAATAAATAAGTACAGAGGAACCCTTCCAGTCTTCTCATCTTCTCTCTCCAAACATTTTTCACACATCGTCAATATAACAAAAACTACATAATACATTTATTAATATATACCTAGGTACATTTATATGCATATGTGCATTCATATAGATGCATAATCTATGCAAGACACAAAGTACGAGGCTAAGCCAAAAGTATTAAAGATCGTGTCCGAGTTCCATTTCCTCACACTTGTCCCATGCATTGATAAAGAAGAAAAGCGTATAACTGCAATAATAAATGACGCAGGATGGAAGGAGAGAGAGTAGCGGAGACTCAAAGGCCGTTCATTATTATTCTCGCCCTTGCATTGAGTAATTCATTTGATGTACAGTTACTACCTTCCACAATATTATAGACCTGTATATTTATATATTTATACGAGGAAAAAAGTAGAAAAATTCTAGATTTTTTTCACAAAATCTCCCCTTCGTGGAGTGCATCTACAATATTGAATACGAGATGAGCTGAGGTCTTTATAAAAATCATCTGCTTCGCTGAGTCCCTGGCGAGAGTATTCCAGCCCGCAGCAATTTACGCTATTAATACGCATGCATAAAATATAAGTAGCTACATATGCATACAGATTGGGAACCAGGGAGTCAGAGGACGACAAGCGAGACTGTAACGTAACGGCTGCTCACACCAACTGGGCAGTGCTTGTGAGAGGAACGATTCTATTCAATTATTATTAGAATCTGATATACATTTAGAGGCAACTGTAGTTATTAGAAACATTATGCAAACAAATGGTAGCTCCGCAAAGTGCTGTAAAGAGTTGTGCAGAGTGGAAAAACGCTTTCAATTAGCCACACCTGGACGTGAGTAGGACTTTGGGGAGAGAGATAAGGAAGCTTTCGTGCTGGCGAGTCGTAGATTCTCACTGGACATTGCTGCCTTTAATGTGCTCTTGCCTCCCCGCATCCTCAACCCCCTCCTCAATACCTTCCATCATATTAATCCCAAAGCAATACCACTTTTCCATCAACGCTTTGTCCCGCACGTCTTTTCCGTCGACCGCTCGCCTCTGCACCGGATACCCTGCTTTGCATAACTTTCCCCCCAATCTCGTCCCAAGTCTCTTGGCCGTCACAATTATTACAAGTCACAGCATCGGAGGAACTACCCACTTGCCGTCCACTCCTTACATCTTCACGCTTTCAACATTTTTAAGCCCCGGTGTAACTATCCGATTTCTATCTCTTCATTTACTCCTACTACTTTGCGTATCATATCTGTTAAGGCACTCAAGAGAGTCACCTTTCTTCTTATCTTCCAACACTAAACACGAAAGAGTGGCCTTTGGACAGGCAGCAATAATAATTCAGCTTCTATATTTAGACCTTATGTCAGTTAAAAATTGTTTATACTCAATACCCACAACGTTATGGTCATGGTTTTTTAATAGAATTTCTTCCTTTTACATTCCTTCTATTTCTCGCCTCTTTACGCTAGATTAGTTCATTCGAAAAAAAATGCGGCGCCCAAGTTAACAATTATTAATAAAAACAAATAATATAGAAATTATTTTTTTACAATTTAAATTTCCGCGCCAAAACAATGTCGACATTTTAAAATATTAAATTTAGAATAATAAAAAATACGAACCCATTATTTTTCACCATTTAGATGGCGCCAGAACAGTGTCGACGTTTTCAAAAATTAAATTGTTAATAATAATAATAAATTAATAACATGCAATTTTCAACTAGTTCTCACAATTTGAATTTTGGCGCCTAAACATTGGAGGATTTGCAAACAGATTTGATGATTAATGATCAATGTTAATTATGGCATGAATAAGCAAATGAGTGTGTTAAGTATACGCTTGGAAGTGCGTTTGACTAAGAAGAATAATACAGATATGTAAAATTGCAGTTTTTTCAGCTCTCAACTCAAAAGCTACGGCTAGAATAAAATTACGACCCTCGAGGTAGTATTCTGGGGTTCCATATTTACTCCCCCCCTAGGAATAGATCTGCGAGTTACAGCTTTATTGGAAAAAAATAAATTGTCCCGAAGATTTTGATTTTTCCCTCCAAAACATCGCCAAATTTTGAAAATTGTAAAATCGGTCCAAAATTAGTTTATTTAATTTAATAAGTTTATGTCCTTACCGAAGATTGGTAGAAATTTGTTTAGTACTATTGGGGATCGACAAACACTCATCGGTTGTAGTAAATGGCGGTAGGTAAATATTCAATTCAATTAAATTCAATGGCTTTATTTACATGTTATTCCTTGATCAGTACAAAAATAGACTGCTCTTCTCCAAGTAACATGGTTATAATTAAAGTTTAAATTGATTTTAAATTAAATTAGACTAACAATTTGTGGATCGTAAATTAATAGGTACCAATTATAAAAATCATATACTTATATATGTCATATATATATATATATGTCTTATATATGTTATATATATATCTATATCATAACATATACTTGTTCGTATAGAAACTATAAGGGTTTTTAACGAGCCTGGGCTTAGATGTGCACATATCTAGTACAGGTGTTTACAAACTACAGGGAAAATACGTCTAATTGATAACTAAAATTAACTTAATTAGGTAACGAGAGAACTAAGAATAATGAACTAACTGTAAGTACAATCATAATGAACAAGAAATAAGTACATATAAACATAATGAACTAAACAGTTCGGTCTCCTCGATTTTGCTTAAATAAGGCAAAAATGATGTCAATCAACTCCATATTACAAATATGTGCAAACTGCATTGAAAATTCCGTGAAAGGTGATGAGGAAGATTTACATTTTACTGCAAAAAACTGATTGAGTATAAAAGAAATAAAAAAAATCATCGCTTCGCGATTATTTGATGCCTGCGCGAAGGGGCGGCGTAGACGCTGAGTGAATGCGCTATATGATTCATAGAATGATAGGATCATTTTTTTAAAAAACCTGGGTAACTCCGAAATGGTGTGACAGATACGGCTCAAATCCTAATATTGACTTTATTTGTGCCTCAAGACCATGTGTACAAAGTTTAAGTCAAATCAGAGCATTTTTTCAAAAAAACCCGGGTAACTCCGAAACGGTTGCACCGATTTGGCTCAACATCGAACTTATCCAATCTTTATGGGAGGAGACTATGTGTGTCCAGTTTAAACCGGATTAGTTAAAACGTTTTTGAGTTATTTTGTATAGGGACAGACGTACGGACGTACGGACCGACAAAGGGTATCCTACCAGGGGCCCCTAAAAATGGTATTTCTGGAGAGGAGGAAAGTGAGATGTTGGATAATGGAAACATGATCGTCTTAAGAATGAAGAGTTGTGGGGATTACTTGGCGCATATTAAATAGGTTGTTTTGTTTTGAATGTAAGGAGATGAGATACATACAGATATGTTATTAAATAAAGGAAATGAAAAAATACGGAAAAGGAAATGTTCCCATGGTTTGGCTCGGTTACATTGAACTGACAGTGTCCATTTAGTAGCACATGAGTCGTAATGAGTGTATGAGGGATTGGGATTGGGATTGGAAGCTGATTTGGTATTCAAAGCAGAGAGACAGACGTGCACTTGAAGGGAAGGTCCTTCATGTCCTCTCACCCTTTCTCTCCATCTCTTCCAGCTTTGTTTTCACCGTTTCACCTTCCCACCCATTCCAACACATATGCAAATAAGAGCGAAATATTTTAATAAGCGACCATTAGTCCACTCACATAATCTTTTTCCTTCCCTCAAGTCTGAAGTCTGAAGTCTGAGATGCAAGTCTTATTTGAACAAAATCTGAACAAAGAACACGGAAGGGTGGTTTCTCCTTTCTTTCATCGGCGGACAACGGAGCACATTTGCATGAAACTAGACGCGGATAATGTGAGAGAGTAGCCGGAAGAGCACAAACAATCTCCAACATTTGAATATCTATTCACATCTCCGTCTTCAACAACGGCGAGGGGACATTTGCATACTAAGCAATTTTTTAGCCAAACACATTCTCACACACATCCACTCCATGTTGTAGCCGTAGCACACATTACCAAATCATCAAATACAATTTCCATTGCGCTGGCCACAAACTCTCGCAGGTCCGATTTCGTCTTATCATTTCAATGCCAACAACGGAATAAAAAACGCAGATTCTGTTACATTATCATCTCATCATAATGTCCGTCTCTCTTACAATTACAACACATAATCCTTTCTTTCAACATCCTTTCAAATTCTTTCCAGCCCTTCCCCTCATCCTCAACATCCTCAACATACAATATATGTAAATAGCCAATTCTCATCTTCCAGTCCACGTCTTTTGCGTTTTACATTTTCTACGTCCAATTTTAGCAACGGTTTTTAAAAACGACCTTATTCAATTCAACTTGGCTTGAAAACGCTAAATTCTAGTGTTGAAACCCGTTGCACAAAAAACAAATGTTGCTATTTTTACCCCAAAAGTGAAATAATTGACTTGTAAGGCACGCTATTTTTAGGATAAAAAAATAAAAATAAATAAAATGAGGTTAATACAAGTGTTAAATGTTGTGTTGTTACAGGGGAGCGACCTTACAAATGTCATGTGTCGGAATGTGGTCGAGCATTCATTCAGCTGTCGAATCTTCAGCAACATCTCCGGAATCACGATGCTCAACTGGAGCGGTCTAAGAATCGGCCATTTCACTGCAACATCTGTGGAAAAGGGTTTGCTACTGAGTCCTCTTTAAGGACTCACACCACCAAGGTATGCAAAGATGTACGTATCAAATATCTATGTTGTCTTTTTATACTTTTATTAGTATAATTCAATACATTTTATACGAGAAGGTACAACATCATTACACTTATTTACTATTATTAGTGCTGGTAATGTTTTTGCTATCATTAACAATTCTCGGAGTCGTTTAATTACGCTTGTAGTGCAGTCCAGTGTAGCAAATTTACTTTTAGTGTAGTCGTAATTTGCCATAAGGAGAAACAGGAATGTCTCATGTTTCCCCACCAGCGCCCTTGTTTGATTTTTCCCTTGGAGAATATAGTAATACCTACCTATTTATGTTTATATAGTAATATAGTTATTTAAATAATATTTGCAAACGCCGCGCCATCAAAATGTGTGCCTCATTTATGGAAGGAAAATATGGATCGATGGGTTGGAGAGGTAGGTGGCTGGTCAGGGATAAAATGTCAAGTGGGCTTAGTTATTTCCGCATTTCGCTCAGCACTGTGGGATTTGAGAGTGAAGGAAATTCGGGTTTTAGACCGTAAGATTAATGGAATTAAAAAAATGACAAATGTGAATAAATGGAAACGTCAGGGAAGTTGGTGTGAGGAAAGGGGTATGATTTTAATTGGGGAATAGTATGTATGAGTGTGTGTTGGTGGTGAAGTTGTTGGGTGCGGAAGATTATGTTGGAAAGACTGGGAGCACTGAACACGTAGGAATAGGAAAGGAATAGGAACGCAAAAGGCTTGAGCTGTTAAGACTCTGTACATCGTGCTGACGAGGCAAGGGTTTACTTTTCCACCGAGAAACTTCAACACAAAATATTTCAAAACTTTTATGGCATTGCTGAGCCTATTAATCTATCAAAAATAATCTGATAGGTGCTTGTGTAAATTTTACCAAACCATTCTCACCATCCTGTCCTGCACCGCAAGCTATGTAAATCTTAAACTTACGAGGTAAACAATCTCAACAAGAATTCTCAACAAATAGATGTTGCGGTCCGCAATCCGCAACAGGATTCATAAACAACTATTCCTATTGTTGCCTACACCACATCTACACTTCCCAGCCTTCCCTCAATTTACTCTCATCCTCCAACTCGTTAAGGAAATTTCAACTTTTTACACCAGCTCTATCAGGCTGTATTTTATATTAGAAACAGCTCCAAGATTGCGAAATCTACATTCCCCATAACTCAGTTTTTTCCTGACAAAACACTAAATTGCTTTATACTTTTTGTGACAAAAACTTACTACCTCCCCGTTTCAGAAATAACCGACCATTTATATAAAGTTTAATTTCATGCATAATTTTAAGTAGTGTTCTGACCATTCCTCTCGTAAAGCAACTGGGAATCTCTTTGAAATTCAACTGTTCTTTTAATGTACTCAATTTTGTCTCATTTAATATCTTACGTAATTATATAGGTAATAATTTTAAATTGGAAATAAAGGTGAGATTTGCTTACTGGGAAAAATAAAAAAAATTCAGTATATTTCATATTTACATTAGAATTGAAAAAATAAATAAAAAAGACGAGAAGAGAGAAGGTTTAAGTTTGGATTGTGCTTGGGCAGGGGAAGAGATAAGATCTAACAGATGTCGAAGGATGCCTGAGTACACAAGGAGTTAATTGTTTGGTTTGCTTAATCCAAATGTTTATGTTGTGCTTAATTACATGTTAGGAAAAATTGCTCACGCAATTATGAAGAGAAGAGAGAAGCAAGGAGGTGAGCAGTGAGAAGTGAGCAGTGAGGAGAGCAGGAAGGTTTATTATATGTAGTTGTCCCAGACCACCAAGTCACGGCTCCCATACTCCCATCCATTCACAATTATCTGAGAGTGAGGTGAATTGGTGGATATTAAAGAGGTGGAAGAGCTGGTCGTCGTAGCATTGTGAATGCGTACATATGTACGCTGGGAATTATTGGGGAGCCGTAGTAATTGAAATAATGTCGTCGCCCGCAGCAATGTCCGCTCTCCTCTCCAGTCTTTCCCATGTAAACAAACAATTGCTCCAGATATTAAGCACAATTACAGCATGTGAGAAGGATGGGCAGGACAAGTTGTGAGATACGAATACATGCCATGTCTATGTCTAACCAATTCAACTTCTTCTTCCCCAAAACCTTGGTCTCACACTACGCACGGAGGTACGTACCCATATCATGTGTGTACATAATCCTTACATCTACTTGAATTAAATTAGAAAAGTCCAGGCGGTATTCCCGTTTATTGATGTGCTGCCTCTCCACCTTACGTTGCACACAGACGACGCATGCAAGCTTTTAATTTAGTATAGTAAAAAATTAAAAATTACTCAATACGAGAGGATAGAGACAAAAAGGAGAAAAAATAAATTGATCGGGCCCTTAGATAAACACTGGGTGACTGATTTAATCGTCTGGGAGTTTCGGCTCCCATCCAACGTTTTTTAACATCTTTACCATGTCATATGAACCGTGGTCATGTGTCTTCCTATCCTACACATATTCCCTATGACCTTTACATGCAATCTGCAGGCAGCATATGCATATCTATGTACATTAGATGTGCGTGCATTCAAGTAGATCAATGCATAAGTATCTACGTATATACTTTACAGGTATGATTGTAGATTTAGTGTGGAATATCAAGAAGCATCTTTTCAATGACCGGGCAGAGCATTTGAGCAACAATGAGTTCACATGCCGCCGCAATGGAATTAACTTGTTCAGCGGCAAATCTAATTTGGAACCGTCATTATAATCTCATAATCCTATCGTGTTGCATGCACTGGATTTTTAAAGCGAATTTACTTCCAGGCTTCGGCTCGGCTCGACCGAGTACCGCCTTGTATTTCTTCCCTGCCCCTTTCATGTGAAAACCTTTGAGAGAGGAGTTATTTGGTTATAATGCAGGGAGAAAACAAAAATTAACTTGTTGTAATTACATGCAGAAGGAGTAATTATATGTAAGCATAACGTCGCTGTGCATGCAAGAACACAGAATATTCAAAGACGGAGCAAGTCAGTTGGAAAAAAATGTCATTTAAAGCTAGAGAGATACTGACGCTGGGCGGTGCAGTCATATACAAGACGTTCATCACAATATTTCAGAATCGCTGGGAAAGAAATAAAGTATTTCATGCCTAGGCATTTTACACTTGTGTGGAGTAGTTGGATAGTCCAATATTGCATAGGACTTTGTCTTCAGCTGGCAAAACAAGGCAAATGAGGAGGTCTACATAGGTGCTTAGGAACTCCAAAGACTCGCTCCGCTCTGAGAATCCGGAGATCATAGAAAACTGGCTGATGAATGTCTTAGGAGAGTTTTCCCTTGAAGATTTCAGCCTTCTGGCCAATTGTTTCTTATTTTATCTTCTTCTTTCTTCTCATTCCTTTACCATCAAAAATCCCTTGGCCATTTTCACAACTCTTTTAACCTTTGCTTTCCATCCTAATTTTACAGCCATCGACTCGAGTCACAATGCTTCACTTACTTGCCCTTCTTTCTCATCTTCAGTCTGAAGCGTCAAATCCTCCCCTGTTTCTGGCATTCTCCTTTGCCCTTTGACTTGTCAAATTTTCCCTTGATTTAATCCGGTCGTCCTAATTCCCTGCGGGCAATTTCTTCAAGAAAATCTGCACCAGAACATGAGGATTTTTAGGGAATAATTAATTCCGTTCGGGATACTTTTAATGTTCTTTTGAGCATCTCGGACTTGTTTACTTTGGCGTGAAGGCCTGGCTGTCCACGAGGATTGAAGGTTGAGGAAAATATACTTGTGGTGATGAAGTTGATTTGGGAATTACTAGAGAGTTTGGGAGGTTGAAGAGGGAAAAGGAAAAGACTAGGGAGGATAATATGCACAAGGTGGAGTCAACGGCTGTGGTTGGTTTTGGGTGGATCCAATAGAAGATCCTGTCTTGACGCAATCCTCAC
Source organism: Lipothrix lubbocki (assembly GCA_034696945.1). NCBI lineage: Eukaryota > Metazoa > Arthropoda > Collembola > Symphypleona > Sminthuridae > Lipothrix > Lipothrix lubbocki. Next base: position 9,945 of record JAQGAK010000832.1, on the reverse strand, counting down.
GCTTTTTCCCATTGACAAATAAACATTTGCCCACTTGGTAAAAAAGTAAAAGAGCGTGTGCGAAATATCTTTATGGTATAATTAGTAAATTTGTCCATTAAAGCAGGAGATAAGACTTGGGTAATGGAATAAAAAGAAGGGAAGATAATTCATGTTTTCCCATTGATATGACTTGTTTTTATCCCGCATTATGACAACGAGACATGAAATGAAGCCCATACGAAAGTGTTGTTGGAAGCAATCAAAACTTTGTCATTCGTGTTGGCTAATCGTAAAAATCCAGGGGTCATTAGATTTTATTATTGGCTTCCTCTTTTCATGGACGAGTGCGTATGTACGTGCTGTAGGAGGACGGCTGGGTGGGGAGAGAGGGGGGATGCAGTGCATAAAAAGGCTTTGTCGTCCTCCTCGCTCCATTGATTCTCTTTTGTGTCTTGTGAGAGTTCGCGTGATTTCCCTGAATTGAAGAACATGGAAATGTTTTATGGCTACCTCGTCCATGCCAGAAGCCTAATCATGTGCTTCTGCATATGTCCGGCTCGGCCCGACTCTGAATGTTTAATGCTTGCGGTGTATTGGTTGTAGAAAATGCTGCTGGTGCTTGTGCTTCTAGTGATTAGATATCCAAACTAAATTCTAAAAAAATTAAGGCTTTAATACGGTAAAAGTAATAAATGAAGCTTTGCAATAAGACGGGAAACGGGGAAGGAATCAAAAGTTCACTAACAAGGGGTCTAAATTGATGAATTTTTTGATGATTTTAATTAGCAACACGCTGCATTGATCGGAGGACCGAACGCTGTGTCTTGTCCACTCTGTCACAAGTTGTTCCTCGGAGGCGAAGCCCTTATGGAACACATGAAGCACACTCACAAGGATCCCAATGCTTCCGGAGTTGCCAGTAAGTTCCAATTCACCTTCAACCACGTCATTTCTTTTAAATTAATAAAATCACTAATAAAATCTTCTACTTACAATCAGCCAAGAGACGAACGGCCAACCATCCTTGTCCTGTTTGTGGGAAGCATTATGTGAACGAAGGGAGTCTGAGGAAGCATTTAGCTTGTCATCCCGAGACGGCTCAGCTCACTTCCACTTTACGGATGTGGCCATGTTCCGTTTGCCAGGCAGTCTTTACTCATGAGAATGGTCAGTTTTTTCACGATATTGATGGGAACCTAATTGAAATGGTGGAATTCTTTCATTGTAATTAATAAGTCGAGATTGAATAATTATTGAATTTTAATTTTAGGTTTATTGGCGCACATGGAGCAGATGAGAATGGACCCGAAACACCAGTTTGCAGCTCAATATGTGCTGAGTAGGGCGGCAGCTGAGCGAAGAGACCGAGATATTTTGGCTGCTGCTGCTGTGGCAGCAATGGCTCAAGCGGGTTCTCATCCATTCTCGGGTGCACAAGTAAGTTGAATAAGGAATATTAGAAGGGAATGAAAATAAGCGAGTAGGTGAAATTCTGTATTGGACATTGGTTGAAATAAAGTTTTGTGGACAGGGACAGTCGTTAAATCCGTCGTCACTTGGCTCGTTGCTTCCAATGCCAGCGTCTCCGTCAGGGTCGGAGTCCTCGGGCAGGCTGAGCTCACCGCTGGACATGAATTCCGGCGTGTCCCACTCGTCGGTGCTGCAGCATACCAGAACGTCGATGTCGAGTCCTGTGAGTGGTCCACTGGATGCCCGCGTTCACCCAAACAGTAATGCTTCGAGTAATAACAACGGCATGGACCGTAAACACTATGAAGATATTCTTCAAACCAATAACAATGATTCATCTTCAGCAGATAACAACGGGATTCGGGATGGTCCGCATCACCACCACCACCAACAACACCATCACTCGTCCCACCACGCACACCATCTACTGAACGCCGCAGAAAACGGCTCTGCAGCTTCAGCTTCAGCCGTATCCATGCTCCAGTCATCCAAGATTCAAGATGCCATGAAGCTGGCTGCAATGATGGGCAGTCAAGGGCATCTGGGTCATGGGGGAGGCGGTGGAGGTCATGGAGGTCAGACCCAGAATGATATTCGGAGTTTGATCCATCACCATGCTCATGCAGGCAGTCATGGGCAGGACATGATGGCACCCCAAGAGTCGATGAGACTTCAGGCGGAAGCTCTGTTACGCTCCGAGGCGCTCCGCTTGGCTGTGGACAGCGGTCGAAACAACGGGAATCATTCCTCGAGTAGTAACAACAGTCCAACAGGTGGTAACCACGGGAAAGATTATGGAAACAGCAATAGCCAAAATGGAGACCATGTGTCTCACTTAAACTCTACCGGTCTAAGTTTAACTCAGCAACCTGCCAGTAACTCTCACCACGCCAGCCAGCACCATGAACTTCTGCAGCACCGCAATTCTGCCCTGGAAATCCGAATGAGCAGTGCGAATAATTCTCCGTCGATGCAGAATGGGAGTGCAAGTATTCACGCTCAGCCAAATCATGGCAATCCTTTGAATAACCTTCATCACTCACATCATTCCTCAGCCGCAACTGCTGCACTCAATCATCACCAACATCTCAATTCGCTTCTGAGTCAACAGTCTGATTTATCTGAAGCATTACTTAGGTTGGACGCAAGGTCTCTAGGCTTCCCTCTCCAAGCTCATAATTCCTAATCAACAAATCCTCCCGTTTCATTTCCTCACTTTATATCCACGTCCGACAAAACTCTATAAAGGGTCTTTTCCAAACTCAACAAAGGGTTGTGCACTATGGTAGAAACATTAAAGTTGTCAAGAAAAGCATTTTGATTGAGCAGACAAACTCCGGCAAAGCTTACGAAGAGAGTTGATAGTGTGCAAGTTATATTGTTTTACAAGGCCAAATTACGCTGATCTACTAATTATATGAAACCCAGAAATTAGATAGTGTGTAATTATATAATAATTGTTTGAATATAAACCGGTGGGATTCCTTATCCAGAAATAGTAAATCTGTAGAGCTGTAGTATAGCCATGTTCAATGAAGCGTGCTTACCATAAAATTAGTAAATCGTAATTCTTTATACTAAACACATACATATGCTATGACATACTGATTAGGCAGTCGTTTAGTTGATATCAACCTTGTTGGTCGTCAATACCAAATTACGTGTGTTTTTAGTGTCCGTGATAAGATCTGTTCTCTGTCTGTATAAGTATTCAATGCATAGCGTACGTGTACGACGAACCTTTCTGTAATCGTTCCAAATCCCAATTCAAACAATCCACATATTTTCCTCTCCCGACTTGTCCATAGTTGGCGTAAAAATGTTTATGAACATCAAGTTCGTTGTAGATATTCTTGTACTTAAAGAAATTGCTTTTGCGGTCTTACATTGCTTCCAACTTAGTCTTGACTGCGAATTCATGGATCGCCTAATCACTCTGCATGCGTAATAAAACTATAGTTACAGGTTTAATACATTTGAAGGTTTAAATTTTACGTTCTGTATTTAATAATGTAATGAGTTCAAGTCGGTAAATGATGTAATTTTTATTATTGATTGCTGTAAAGTAGTACGTGAGGACGCCAGTGCAAGCGGCGTTTGGTTATTCAATTTAATTATTCGGTATGTACATAAGTTTGCCGTCAGATCAAGTGATTGTAATCAAGTAACACATTAATATATTGACCAAGATTAGTTTAAGAATAACTTGCACGTTTTTCTCTAATCCTGCTCGGATCAATCGAGTAACATCCGCACAAGTAAGTATGCTACTCCAAATCATGGCGCTTGTGTCATTAACACACATTTAATTGTGATTCTCTGTATTATAGTTTCATATGCAGGAAGTGTAGGACCGTGTAAGTACTTTTATTAGCAAAATATTGTTTTCTCACATTTCGAGTTTGTAAATTTTTTTTACTTTGGAACTTATTTTGCAGAAAATATTCCATGGCGGATCTGATTTGCACAACTGTTGTTTGAAAATAGTAAATCTGCAAAAATAGTTTTGTTTTGACTATTGGTATACAATGGTAATGGTATTGTGAGAGAAGAGCCCTTCACTCGGTCTTTCGCTGGTTTTAATTGTTGTCGATGGTAATTCTACACGAAATCTCATATAATTATTATGAGGAATTTCACAGTTATTACATATTAATTATATGAAGGAATGCCAACTGCCTTGTTTAATTTTTTAACATAGAACACATGTGTAGTTACATATTAGATACATTATAATTATTATTATTAATAGGACTGGTTGATCTCTCTGCTTTTAGTTTTAGGCATCGGATGTTAAAGTTTTGGGAAGTATCGTCAGATTTAATGTAAGTATATAGAATAACTTTTATGCATTTATTTTGTATACTTATAATGAAGATACCAGCGTTAATATTAAAGTAGTTAATTAAGTGAAGAGTAAATAATTAATTTAGAGAAAAACTATAGAATGAGTTGTAGGCGACGCGACACGATGGTGACTTCAGATGCGATGAGGCAGACTGGAATCATTAATGATTACATTCAAGGGTGATATTAAGCTAAACGAAATTCTAAGCATTTCAGTTTCGTCTGTTAACTTAATAATGACGTATAAGAGAATAATAGGGAAGTAATGTTATAGGTATTTCTACAGATCTAATAATTATTCTAAAGTAATTGTCAGTTGTGTCTAAGTTTAATTAATAAAATTAAAGTGAATAATTAACTCATCGAACATTTACACTGTGTAGCAACCCATATTTAATGTTGGTTAGTGTGGAGAAGCTGGGACTAATATGACGGATTTCGGGATTAAGAAGGCAACTTGGTCACACCAGTGCAGTCGTTAAGTCAATTTAATCAGATGAAGGGCGACCATAGGATATAACGTATAACGTTAGAGCGTCAATTATTTTTGCTAAAACTTTAGTCGCAGGATGGATTTCCAGCTCTGTATAAATAATATACCTAAGTGTAAAATTGTAATGGTTTTATTTTATTCCAACAAGTAAAATATTTCACGTAAAAAACGGACTACCGTACGTACAGAAATTAGTGCATACAACAATGTCACGATCAAGATTTCGTCGATTAGGTTTCAGTTTGATATGTTGTGTCCGTTGTGTGGCTCGGGACTTACGTTTGTTAAATACTGAGTGAGTACCGTTTAAGGTAAGACGAGTATAAGGAAAAGATGCATGCAAGTAAATAAGTACATTTACTGTTCTACTGTTCAGTACATTATATTTACTATATATACGAGTATATAAGCATTTATACATTTTGCTTGTAGGGAATCAAATATTGTGAAAATTAATGTACCATGGTCAACCCAATACGACAAAATAAAGGGTAATAAAATCAGTGAATCTATTATATTTCGTCTTCATTTATTTACCAAATTTATTATTACCGTAACTCATTACATTTGTAATCCTTGCATTACTTCATTTTATTCCATGCATTAACACATCCTTAATATTTACGACATTAAAGACAAGACAAGACTCACAAAACCAAAAGCCATGTCCCGTCGTGAGTTCTTGTGCGTGTCAAACTCTGTAGTCTTCCTGGAATTCGCCGAATTGGGCAGATAGTGGTAGGTGCCATCTAATGGCCTTGATTTAAAATAAAATACCGGCATTCGGGATCGGGAGCATTTTTACCAAGAATAACCACATTAATAAACTCATTACTTTTCTTAAGCGTTATATCAGTAAATGGAAAATGAACGTGAAAATATAGAATATTTCATAATTCACATACTAATAAAATTCATTTAATATTAAATTTAAATATCTTAATTAAACATATACTCTCATTAGATTATTAAAACAGTGCCCAAAATCGAAATTTATGTACATTTTTATTCCGGCATTAAAATTAAATTCCGTGAAAATTAGCACTATAATGTATAACTGTTCTTCTATCATGATTGTAGAACGAATAACATGGGTACTTTATGGATTTTAGTGACGACACATTCAAGTGAACTTGGGGTTCTTTTCTTTTTATTCCGGCATAATTGCTGCAGCACCCAACAAAATATTTAATGTGGAATGAGTTTTTACAGTAACATAAGATAAATACCTAACTAACCAGAAGAATGCCTTGTGTTTTATGGAAACCCTTGTTGTGCATAGCAAGTGTCGAGAAACAAACGGGGATCACTTGAAAAATGTACCGTGAGGGAATAACTTCCAAAATCTGCTGGAACCGTGAAGAGGACAGTCCATGTAGATCTACTTTTCGCTCTCGAGGTGAACCGCAGAGCAGGGATCAGCAACATTTTACTTTATGTCACTTGTTGTACTTGATTTGCTTCCACTACAGTTGGAGGATCCAGGTTTTTCACATTCGAAGATTCATGAAAGTCATGTTGGTCAGTATCACTTTGGCAGGAAGCAATGTCAGCAGTTTGTCCCACTTTCCCATTTGTTTCTTCCACATTTACAATTACATGCCTGCCAAGCACAATTAACCATGCCAACAGTATTATCCATTTTTAAACATGAATGACATCATAAAGGTTTTTTATATTATTATATTATAATAAAAATAAAAAGATTTCGTATGCTTTGAAATAAAAAATACAAAAGGATATAATTCTGATGGAACAAATTAACGTACATATTAGTTGGAGACGAGGATTCTTTGCAAGTTTGATTTGGCGGCCGACTGATCGTGGTGTCGAGACTGTATTCATCCCCTTGAGAGTCTGTGGATTGACTGGGTTTGGGGGCTGGGGAAGAGAAAAGGTAGCAGTAGACAAGTGCGCAGAGAAAGAATGTGATGGAGATGGAAACTACAGCGATAGCGAAAATCATTCCCATACGGTTGTCCAGGCCGTAACCCGGACCAAAATGTAATTTCGCCCCTTCGTGTGGCGACCGCGTCCAAGGGATTTCAGATAGAATAACAGATCGCGGCGTACTGGCAGGACTTGTGATATACGTCTCAGGATTAGAACAACTGACACCTTCCCAGTCTCTGTGACAATGACAGGTAAGCTGATTAGTACAATCTCCATGCCCGGAACAATGCTCGTCCTCATTGCATTTCGACAAACCAACTGAGATGGCCAACAGCTTAACACATTTTTGGTTCCGACACACCTGCGATCATTAATTTTCTTATAAAATTCTAATTTCTCAAATGCGTCATTGATTAAAATGATTGTTTCAACGTGATATTTCAACGTGATATTTCAACGTGTTTGGTCATTGTTTCACCTTTCCAGTGCCGCATTTAGTAAAGTCTTGGACAAGTGGATTACTTGAGCTTAACAATGGACAACTGTGGCCTATTTGAGTGTGATTACCCAGAGATAAATCGGATGGATCATTGGCACTAATATTCTCTACGCACTGTAAAACTCCACACAGAGCATCGGATTTGCTACAAGCTCGAGCATCACCACAATGCCCGGCTTCGCTTCCCTCGCCATTAGCACTTCGGTAACACGGGTCAGATGCTGGAATTACTGTAACGGATCAATCACATTAAATCATACCGATGGCAGTACTAAATTCAAATTCATACACAGACATTCGAATTTACAGACACGACATTTCTTACTGATAGTTAGTCAAAGCACTTACCCATACGATCTTGAAAATATTCGCTACACTGTTGCTGGTGTGTTTGGCAGTGACCATGCAAGCAGTAGCCTGCCTCTTGCCAACAATTTTTACCATCCAAACGAAAAAGATCAGTTGGGCAGGAAGATTCCTTGCCCGTGCAGTATTCCGGTAAATCGCACTCATTCTCCGCCTCCCGACAGATTTCCCACTTGAGTTTGTACTACACATTATCATAATCATCAAACGGAAAATGTCATTTGGCACGTGTGGGAATGTTAGTGTTTTAGCAAATGTTGGGAATGGGAGTGAGCAAATACAACTGGCACCACTTACTTTGCATTCCCGACAGCAAGGCTCTAAGTTTGAGCATTCAGCCCATTCCCGCAGTCTGCAAACCAACGCTCGGCAACACGGATCTCTACACTCAGACACCGAACCGCAATCGCATTCTTCTTCCTCCTCTAAAATTCCGTTCCCACAAGTCCCCACTATATCAAACAACAAATGACAGTCCAGTTCTCCTAACACGTCCAAGCTCGCATAAACCAATGATTGTAAATGTATTTCCACATTCAAAGTTTGCCATCATGTATAGATACTTACTAAACTTACTGTTGTATATTACACTATTTATTATAATTATAAATACATTTAAAAAAATTATGGCTTAAAAAATCTTATCTTCGAATGGCTATTAATCTTATTGCAAAAATTTCTTACCGCCCAAGGTGGGCCGAAAGAGGAAAGCGTAAACGAAGAGCAGGGTTATTGCTGACTGCAAACATCTTACCAAGTTCTCTTTATCAAAAACTAATGTCATTTCAAACGACAAAGTCGATCACTATATTAGTCGTCTAATATCAAGGATTACACGTGGAATTCTATAGACTGACCACCGAACATTGATTTTTCATTTGAGTGCCCTTCCCAATTGCGTGATGAACGATGCAAGAAATCTCTTTGAGAATGAACAATTCCTCGTGCCACTTTAGAGTGAAATTGTAAAAACATATGAGAGGAACTCAGTGAACTGGACAGGACAAACTAATATTTCTAATGTTGAGGTTCGGTAAATGAGGTAAAGCTATTTAAGGTGAGGAGAGACAGGTGGACTGATAGTGAAATCACTAGCCATGTAGATGTGTTGAGTGATTTTGACGAATATGAGTGCACCGTGTGGGTCATGGTCCACTGCAAACTAACCACAGCCGTGAGGGAAGTCGGAAACGACAAGATCATAGAAGTTGTATGAAAAGTCTCCAAGAGCGTCGGATCCTCCGAATCATCCGAGTGATTACGAAGCGTGCATCCCGAATTCTGTCGGCATTCTACACGGCTCGCTAATTCTATTGCCTAACTGTATCTCATTGAGAACTCAATCTATACCGTCACATCTCTATACTTATAAACATACACAAATTGTACTTCCACTTCCACTCCATGTGGAACCAAAGGGATTACTCTCTCGCCTTTTTTATGTCCAGCTTCCTTGTAAATAGCCAATTCCATATGGAATGCATATATACATTCTATGCATGTACACAACCAATAATTACATCCACATGAGATTCCGAAAATGGAGCTTAACTATGTGCACACTGTATAATCCGCCAAAATCCCGTGTGGATGAAATTTAGACGACGTCTGATTTTTTATGGTTAAGCACACGGGAATTCAAGGAAAGAAGAAAATTAATTTTGAATTGAAAAACAAGTCCCATAGCAACCTTAAATATTCCAGTTAGAGTTTTGAACACAGTTTCTTATTGTTTATTAAATTGTGATTACATGTATCTTACTGGTTACAGACTACTTCCACAATATTATACAATGGTGAGTAGTCATGGATAACGTGCACTGTACACACAATTAAAATTTACCCAATAATGTATCCGAGTACAACTATAGAATATTGTTGTTGGAGAGATTCCAACGGATTAATACACAACACCATATTATATGCTTTAATTGTATTATGTATACTTGGCTGGCTACATTTCCCACCTTTACCACATTTGAACCCAAAAATACTTGGAAGTATAAATATGTTATAACTCGAAACATATTTATCAAACGCAACAATTGGCTTTCACGCTCCGCGATGCTATGGTTGGTTGTTGGTTCCTTTAAAAAATTTATTGTGGTATAATATTATAATACTGAGTAAACGAATTTGCAAATTAAATTGCAACAAAATGTATTTACACATAAACCTACTATTCAAATATATGTGCAATTAACAGATCGAGGGGAGGGGTGTCGATCACAACTCCATGGCCAGGAAGGAAGAAATGAGCATCAATAGTATTTCTTTAGTTAAAATCATTAATTAAGAATTCATTAATAATTCTGTAATCAGTAACTTCAGAGCTAATCTGCAGACGTTTTGGATGATATTTTAATTTGAGCACGAATTTGTGAAAAACTGATAG
>JAQGAK010000831.1:0-51012 GCA_034696945.1 Lipothrix lubbocki | reverse complement strand
GCATTCACTCTGAGTTTTGATTTTGCAACTTCGCGATTTAAAGAAAATTGATTTGGAATCTTTGCGATTTAAAAAAAATTGATTTTGCATCTTCACAATTTAAAAAAAAAGTGATTTTGTATCTTTACAATGTAAATGGCGGACTACTCATTCATTCACTCACTCATCACTACGGTCCAAGAGTTTAATAAAGTGATTTTGATCTATAAAAAGTGTGATTAATAAATTGAAGTTTAATTATTATTACTCAGATGTCAGATATAATACACCTTTATTATTATTAGATTTTATTAAACAGCTTTAAAATAAACAGCTTCTAGCCAAGTTTTATTGTGATTATATAGTTAGTAAATAACAAAAGTATTTCCTTGGAAGTTGCCAAATTGTATTAATTAATAATTTAAATATTAATTAATAAAGTGTATAAACACCAAAGTTTTGCATACATGTGTTGATAATATGAAAAATATTTGTTGGAGATCATTTCGGTATACTGTCAATATCGTGTATTATTTTATATAAAAATTAAGTTAAGTACTAATCACTAATTTTATTATTGATGACGAAATAATAATTTATTATGTTTTTAGCTTTTCTGAGGGATTCATGTTTAAGTTCTTGTTCTAATAAATGGATGTACATCAGACTGGACAAAATACAAGTGGACGGAAGTTATTGGAACTGGTAATATTTTTTAGATTTGTAAAACAAGGTATACTAATAATAAATTTGTTATTTCCGGATTGCATAAGTCATATATCAATATTCAATCAGTTGCCCCCTTTTCACTATTTCAGATTTCTTGAGAACCGGCGTTGGATGATCAAGTATTACAAACTTACAAACAGTATTTTCTAGTCTTGGATTCAATAAATAGCTCTCTAGAGTGAGCTATTCATATCGGTGCGCCAATAATGAAGGGATTACAGATCATTGCAGGATTACCTGCAAGAATGCAGATGTAAGATCTTTATCACTTTGTAGACCTTAAGTTCTTGTATATTACATAACTTCGACTTGTACTTTTCCACCGATACTCTGAAAATTGCTAAAAAGAAGTTTTGACTTGCCAATTATCATTATCTGTAAAAGTTACTTTTTGCAAAATATCTCCGTGGTCCAACTTAAATATGCGATGTTTACGATAATTTACCTGATATTCAAGAACTTAAAGTTTTCAACTATATAGAGGCTATAACCATCGGCGTATTGCTTCTTTGCATCGCTCTGGGGGTTTTGACAGTGGAATTATGGGGATTCGGTTACGTAAATTACAACAACTTTACCAAAATAACTGCAATAGTACGACCTTTAGTCATCCATGTGACCATATGGCATGGTGTGTTTTCTTTTCATATAGCTGTGTATTCCTTTTTAAAATTACTTTTGGATCATTTTTCCTAGTTATACATATTAATTTTGTAAAGTCGGCATTTTACTCAACACTTTTTTCATTTCAGTATTATTATTCCTTATCTTTGGACTTTGGACAATGTACGACTCGCTGAACTCTTCATTTTGTAGGATTTCATTTCAGTATTCGTCATAGTTGCGATTTGCGATACTACCCGTTGTTTACTTTTGTACCCATTTACCATAATTGAATTTTTTCACATCTTTAATGTGTCAGCAAAATTCGAATATAAAAATATTTCTTCTTTACATGATCATTGCCGTTTTGCCGTATAATCATCGTTATCCCTTAAACTACCGTTTTGACATTTTATTATACCGATTTGTTTCCATTAACCCCCATTCATTAGGTTAGTTTAAAAGATGAGAATATATTGAGGTAAAGTAGGAAAGCGTTTACTCCAATAATTCAAATTTACACAGTTTATTTTACATTAAACAAGCATTACACAAGAACTTACTGAAATCGGAATAAAATACTAAAAATATATTTTAATTTGCAGAGTAACATCAAAATTCGCTAGTAGAGTCAATTTTCGGCCTAAGCATGGAATTTCTGTAATTGGAGCAGGCTTTTCGCCGTCCAAATTATTTATTCCCTGCATTTCAAAAGAACATGTACGATTAGTGAACAAAGTACCCAATGTCAAATACAATCTTCAGTTCCAAAGGGGATTTCGACAGCCCAGATCCGAGACTAGAGGGGAGCCGCCTAATGTTCGTAATAATATGAGTGACAACTTTAACAGCATCGTCAAACCTATTCTATTCACAGCATTCGTAAGTAGTTTTTATGTACATTGTACTTCGTCATGAATAATGTGAACTCAAACACAGTGAACTGCACCAAGAGATTCACTTTTACTTCGATGATAGCTTCTTAATTTCTTATCCAGGTTGGCGTATCCAGTATAACAGCTTGTACAATCTGGCAATATGAGATTTACAGACAGGCGTTGGTTAAAGAGAGCAGATCTCTTTCCCAACTGCTTAGACTTCCGTCTCCTCCTTTTGGCGAAAAGAAGGTATTTTAAAATAATTCGCAATTATAAATAATTATTCCGCGTACAATAATTTCATTTTAAAATTTGGTGTGTTAATTAATTGACAAGTTTTATATAAATTTTCCTTATCTACACTCTGGCGCGTTTAGGGAGAGCTCAGACAGCAAATCAATAATTGGTGGAGGAACATCTCACAAGGAGAACAAATATTTTGGCCACTATGTGCCTTAAATGTCTTAGTGTATTTTGCTTGGCGTGTTCCGAGGTTTTCCCCGGCTATGGTTAAATGGTTCACTACAAATCCATCTTCTCGTAAGTACCGTAATTGAAAAGTGAACATTAGTAAAGCACCTCAACAAGATTGAAAGTACCTGCGAGACTTATTAAATATACTTGATAGTTGATAGATTATTCTGTTTGAGAATGTAGTTTTATTTTTTTTATTGTTTATATATTTATTTGTATGTTTGACAGGTGCAATAGCTTTGCCCATGCTATTTTCAACATTCAGTCACTATTCTCTGTATCATTTGGCCGCAAATATGTTTGTACTTCACTCATTTGCACCTGCAGCGGCAAATATTCTGGGACGGGAGCAATTCCTTGCCATGTATTTGACATCAGGGGTAGTGGCATCATTAGGATCCCATTTACACAAGATGTCCATTGGTAGAGTTGTGCCTTCACTTGGGGCCGTAAGTATTTTACTTCCCGTCAATGCAATGATTATTATTTTAATTAATAATTCAATGATTTGTAATAACTGTTAATATTTGTTCTTAGTCTGGAGCTATTATGGGAGTAATTGGTCTGGTTTGTAGTAATATGCCGGACATTCAGCTTGGAATAATTTTTATTCCTAGAATCAACTTCTCTGCTGATACCGTACGTTGTTTTTTGTAGTTACATTTGTGCTCAGTGCTCACTAAATTGTAATTGTATCTACTTTCAAGATTTGTTGATAAATGATTAAAATACTGCTGTTCTTTGATAGGCCCTTAAATGTATATTAGCTATCGACAGTTTTGGTTTACTTGCTGGATGGAAGTTTTTGGACCATGCGGCCCATTTGTCAGGATGTTTATTTGGAATGTAAGATATTTTAATAGTCGCTAATAAATGTTGCAGATGATGGAACATATAATTAATGTTTATATTTACATTGTTAAATGTGTTGCAGAGCTTTTAATTACTTTGGTGCTGTCCCGCTCAATAGTTTCCGTGATGTAGTAACTCAGTGCTGGCACAAATACCGAACCAGGGGTTCCCAATGATATATGTATATTCTAATTATTGAAATTCAATCTAACGTTATTAATTCGGATGCAAATAATAATAACATTAAATTAACGCTTTCTTTTGGCGAAAAGATATCTCGAATGATGTAAGTAACGTAAAGTTGCTTTTTCCAACCATATCCCATAATAATACTCAGGTGAAATAATTGTTAAATCCTCATTGCACAAATATTTAATATTTTACTTTACAAACATATAATTACAACTGAGAACAGCCAAACATTATAGTCCACATAATAGAGGGAAAATAGAAGTAATTATTACTAAAACTGACCGGTCATTCAAAATACAAAGTTATACGACATGTAAGTACTGTGGTTGATCTTCGGAGTTGTGGTTGTGACTGATGTGAGTATACAGATTTATGGTTTAGTATGAAGATCCACTAACGGAAAAGAAAACGGAATATAACATCTATAGAATCGATTTCTCTTTCATGATTCTGTCGAAACCAGTAGGTGGTGGGAATGCGAATCCATCGAAAACGACATCCAGCACGGCTCCATCGTCAACTATTATTGCAAAATGAGATAGTAATGGCAATTATTAAGTATGAAATATAAGACCGTAAATGCCATCATTATTATTGATACCAAAAAAAAACATTGCAATGATAATAATACAGAATCTGAAAAAGGAAGAATGTTGACCATTCAAATGGCATGAACTTACCATAAAGAGCTGGATAAACGGTACCTCGAACATTTGCAAAGGAAATATTACCCTTGACGCCATTCGTATAAAAGTTTAATTCAATGTGATCAAAGCTCACTCCCTGACATACAAAAATGTTCCAATTATATTACATTGTAAGATCTTCGAACATACTATTTGCACTCACCCAGAGACCTGTATGATGTGATAATAATATTTTATTGATATGTTAAGCTCGTTAAGTTACCATTATGTCTCCTTCTTGTGGAACTGGTTCAATCTTGCCAATAGTCTGTCCGTTATGATGCAACTCCCCATTATGGCGCAGCATCCAGGAATCCGTATCACTGCCTGTTGGCCCAGCGTCCAAAGGTGTGTTCCTGGTTGCCAATCCTAATCCCCATTTTCCTTCTTGTTGCAATTTAACTTCAAAATATGATTTAGTCTGAATGAGAGGCGCGATGCCAAGAGCACCACCCGATCCACAAATTCGCATTCCATTTTTCACAACTACCACTTCATGTCCGATATACGCCGAGTCTATAGAAATTTCAGCCCTTTTCTTTCCATCACTGGATCCCGTCTGGCCACCGTCTTGATTTACACTCACAACATCACTACTCCCACCGATTCCGACTATACTCTCAAATAGAAACTTAGCTGAATTGGAACAGCACCACATTTTAACTGTTATAGCAAATATAATTCCAATAGGTTCAATAATTTTTGAATTCAATTTAACTCGGTCGCAGACCAGATGATTTCGAAGTAATAAATATGTAATATATGTATTAATTCACTTTAGCGAACTCAGTTGCTTGCACCTCATACTCTTATAAAATCGAAAATGTTCATTAAGGGTTCAACTAGTAACTAAATGTAATGTTTTTCTTTTCTTATGACGTTTACACAAACTTGGTTTCATCTAGTTCAGCTTGACCGTGTTTATACTTTCCACGCCAAGTATAAGGTAATGGGACTACACCAGGGCATGGTACTTGTCCTTGAATTTCGCACATACACTGGCGACTGCAACCATAACCGAAATGAGCAGGATTGCTTTGAATATCCGTAATTGCCTGTTCCAGTTTTAATTCTAAAAGGAAAAAGAAGGAATACATACAAATTAATAGTGCACTACATTCCTAAACTAAACACCTTAAAATGCTTTTGAAAAATAGGAAGCAATGTTAAATGTAGGACCTACCTTCGTCAGTTTTGCACAAAGTTTTCAATACGCGGTCATGAATTTCGTTCTTATTATGTCTGTCAATGTCCAAAATAATTTCCTTGCCATTGACTAAAAACGCACGAATAAAGGGAGTAGGGGTCAAATCTTTGAACGTGATGACTTGAACCTCCGGATTCTTGTACTGAAGTTGAGCTAAATGCCAGAATGCAAAGGATTTTGCCCCTTCATGATTCTCTCCTATTTTATTATAGTTCAGGGAAAAGATTCGTACCCAGGGCTTCAAATATAACTGCGAACTTTCTAGATAGCGAATTGTGCGTCGCACCGGAGCAGCCCCTTTCATAAAAGGCATTCTGAATTTTCTTTTGGGTTAATTTTGCCAAAATTGTTCCTCACAAAGCTCAACCTACAGAAAGTCATGTACATTTTCTCTTCCAGGTAATTTACAACGTCAATGTATAGTTTAAAATATAGTTAATGGAAAGCTATTTCCCGGTCCACAAACTTCCAAAAAGGCTTTAAACTATTTTGTATTGCACTATCTGTATAAGACTAGTATATTTTTGTCAATCAAGCAATCAAACTGCTTACAAAACTAAATCTTGTCATCAGATTTCCAACCACTGCAACGTCTATAATTTCAAAGGCGTACAGTTGGTTATACTATAAAAACTGTCGAGGAGTTAACTGTAAAGAATACACGAACACACCACCACCGTTAAATATAACTTCCAAAACAAAATCACATTACTCCTGGCAATTAATTAATTTTAATATTCGATTTTTCGAATTTTTAATTAACATTCGAATTTTAAAATTAATTAGATTAAATTAAATGTAAATTAAATTAGTAGCGTGACGAGCACAGAGACAGAAAACTGAAGACAAAACTAATCTACAGCAGTACTAAACAAGAATGATAAAATTACAAATTATAAAAGACAAAGTCACAATCTAATTACTCATAATTCACATTACTTCCTATTAAAACACTTAATCATAAATAAGATTACAACTTACCAACTTAAAAGCTGTTTACTTCCTTCAAACGAAAACTACCCGACACAACTAAAATAAGCAAAAATTCCAAATTAATTCAACAGAATTGCAAATTTAAATAAATAAACCCACAATGATAAAGTATTTATTTAACCATGCAACACAAAATCCAACAATGCAAAAATAATCGACAACAATACAATAAATAACTCAACAATGCAAAGTCAATCATGTAAATAAGAATTTAACGGAATATCCAAAAAATCCAACGGAATTGCCATAAATAATGATAAATAAATAAAATAAATTATTATTATATTATTATTACAAATAACATTTCCAAAATTACTTTTAATTTAAAGATATTCTAACCTTTTTAATCTAAAAATTCCAAACCAAAATTCCTAAAAATGACAAAAGTCAAGAATAATGTAAAAAAGAGTTGAATAATAATAATTTTAATAATTTGAAGGTAAACTAAACCGTAAATATCTTCTTTTGAATTAATTAATAATTAAAAGATATCATTACAATATCACGAACTTTCTTAAATGTTAAAAAGGGATTCCTCACAGATGATAAACGTGTGTGGGTCGTTTGAACACATTGAATCAATATTTTTCGTGCAGTGGGAATGGGAAAGATTTACAGCGAAAGAATCAAATGGGAAAAAGCATTGCAAAAGAAGGTAAAAATGATTTTTTGGGTTTATTATTAACATAGGCAAAGGCACAAGGGAAGACGGAACGAGCCAGCTGCGCTTAAACGATCCACGCTCCCTCTGCCTTCCAACGACGTCTTCGCGGTCCCTTTTCTTCCCCATCCGCCATAGACAGCATCCGTGTAGTCAATCTTCAGCTGGAAGCCCTTAAATCCCGTAAAATCGCACGGGTATCATACTTCCCGTACATATGAAGATGCACAGGATTTTGTAAGATTCCTTTTCATTTTATTTTTATGCTGAATATTTTATTTCTTTTTATTTACGCACTATTTGCTATACATCTTGTGTGTCTTATTTCGGGAAATTGTTGTGCTTATATTGTTTTTCTCATTCATTTTAGTTATAGGTATTTTAATTTTTATGATCATTTATCTATACTTATTTTTGTAATTTGTTAATGATTTCTTGTAATTATTTTAATTTTCATAATCCCTTTGAAAAAATTTTATGATCATTTATTTCAATTGCTTTTAATATTTATGGTCATTTATTTATTTTTGTATGTTTGTGATGATTTATTTTTGTCATTTTAATTTTTGTGATAATTTACTGATTTTTGTATTTTAGTGATGATTTGTTATAATTAAGTTAATTTTTATATCCATTTTTTCTTGGCTTACGTGGTTAATTGGCAATTAATAAGCAGTTTTATTCATTTAATTAGCGCAAGCTTTCGGATTACAACAATTACAAGTTAATTTTTATGCTCATTTATTTATTTTGTATTTTTGTGATGATGTATTATAATCATGCTAATTTGTATGCTCATTTATTTATTTTGTATTTTTGTGATGATTTATTTTATTGTTTTGTGTACTCATTTATTTATTTTATTTTTTGTTTTCATTAATTTCATGGCTTTAAATTTTTGTGTTCGTTAATTTTATTTGTTTGGACTGGTTTAAAAAAAATTGTATTCAAGAGTATTTAATAGTACGAATCAGCCTGATGAAGGATAACGTTGTTATCAGAAAGCTTGCTATTGTATGTGAATAAAATTAATTTTGATTTTAATAATTAACCACGTAAGCCAAGATAAAATGGATAATTTTGTATTGATTTAATTATATTTCTTATTTTATTGTATACATTTATTATAATTCTTAATTTTATTTTTGTGTTAATTTCTTTATTCATTCATTATATTTTAATTTTTGCGCTCATTTAGTACATTTTTTAATTTATGGTTTTATTCATTTACGAACTTTTTGTTTTATTTTGGCGTTAATTTATTATTTGTATTTTTGTATCATTTAAAAACATATGTTTATTCATTTATATTATTTTTTGTGCTGATATATTCTGGTTATATTTCTGTGTTCAATTAAGTATATTATTTTCTATATAGCTCATGATTTTTAATAATTTTGCTAGCGTATGTTAATTCTCATATTCTTTCATTTGGTCCCATTTGTATAATAATAATAATTATTATCACTGGTATAGTAGTAATAGGTACGTTAGTATGTGTATGAAAAGTTGTTTGAATGACATTTTAATGCCTGCCCGTAATTCGCAGTTACATTTTTAATGCTCCCCGGCACCGCTAATTCGCAGTTGCAATTTTATTTTAATGCTCTCCACGGTAAACCTGTAATTATTCGCATTTTAATGTCATACTCCCATCCCACGCATTAAAGCTTTATTGCTTATATGCTCCTTAGTTTGCTCCCTTATTCTTGTGGATTTTGTATCAGTACAAGAATGAGTTGAGGAGTTGGATGTTCTACAGAATAAATATGCATTTTAATATAGTCGCATTGTGTAAGTTGTATGAAGTAATTAAATCATGCTGGGACTGAGAATATCGGCATAATTTATTTTCCTTTATTCCATTTCAGTACAACAGTATTATAATAT
This sequence comes from Lipothrix lubbocki, assembly GCA_034696945.1. Taxonomy (NCBI): domain Eukaryota; kingdom Metazoa; phylum Arthropoda; class Collembola; order Symphypleona; family Sminthuridae; genus Lipothrix; species Lipothrix lubbocki. The sequence goes on along the minus strand of JAQGAK010000831.1, from coordinate 41,868 downwards.
TATCATAACATATTATCCAGCATTAATTCCCATGCTATATCTGCATATATTTATATAAGTCATCTGTGCATTGTAATTCATACTGCACACAAGTAAAGATGTATAAAAAAGCGTACAGTTTATACAGACTGTATAATAAGACTAATCTACAATCAAGACTAATCTCTGTAATAAGACTAACAATGTTTAAGTAATATCATTTGATTTCTTTACTTTACATATACACCAACATCAACAACAACAACAACCTGTTACTTGGAGGATGTAATGATTCTAGGGGTTTAATTAGTACAATTTACTACACAATGTATGTATTTTGCTTTACGGGCACGGGTAAATTATGTAAGAATTTGGTGAATGTATGGTGATGTTGAGAAACGTAACGATGTTCGTTAATTGAATTATTATCAAGGGGTTTATTCCAGTGATTCATGTACTGACCTTCTATTTGTTTGTTCTTCTTGGTGTGTGTATCAATAGCAAAGTTTTACTATAGTGAACAAATTGTAGTACGTTTTTATAATGTGCAGTGAAATATAATTTGAGAATTGAATGTCAGTAATATATGAATTCTAAAATAAATATTATACGTACATACTTTCACTTTTTACAATAAGCCAACATATAATGTATACATTCATATATTCTCCGGTACAAAAACAAAGTATAATTGCTTATTACAGAAGATTAAGGAAGTAATTTATAATATTAATTATAGAAGGTAGCAATAATCACATCCTACTATAATAATTTATTATTATAGCAGGATGTGGAATGATATTTTGTTATTAAGTGTAAACTTTCAAAATGAAAAATAAGTATAAATGTATTTATAAAGCAGATGAATATCACTGTTGCTTATGTTGTGCACTGATGAATTATTTACCGCTGGGAAAGGATAGGACGTTTGTTGGTGGAATTTCACATGTAACGAGTAGTAATCTTCTAACCTGGAGTATGTACCTACTTTATCTTTATTTATTACTCATTAATTACTGTATAAGTGATAAGTAAGTAGGTATATTAGTAGTGAAACTACATGTTTAATGAATTAATAGCGTTGTATGTGTAGATATAGTATATTTATACATTAAAATATGCGTGGCGTGTTGTACATCTATACACATATATAGTCACCATATTTTTTAAAGTAACAATAACAGCTGTATATATATTTATATGTAAACAGTGAATAATAACAATTATCTCTCTTCGCTCCAGCATATTGTAGGAGTACATATATGTATGTGTAAATACCTTAATGTGTACTTATTTCTATTATAATGTAACGGTATTTTTCAAATCACAAATTGCTCTTTGTTTTAAGCGTATTCACGTATGCTGGTTAATCTGTTTTTATCTGTGTACAGGCATAATAATATTACACCGTACCTTTAAACCTTACGTTTTATAGCAATTCCGTACCTTTAGTAGTATAACTTTTATAAAAACAATTTTATTAAATACTATAGTCGTTATTAAAGATATTTATACTCTAACAGAACACTTACTTAGACGAATCAAGTAAGAATCCATATATGCACTAGAACCTAAATTATGCTAGTAATTTACCTAATAATTTACTGAATTTAATAATAATTTCTGTTAACTGCATTTGAGTAACCCTTTGTAGTAATAGTTATTTAAAGTAGTTAGTAAAGTTACATAACTATAATTAGTTAAAGTACAAAGCGTATGCAAAATCCCTGTAGAAGAAACTTAAAGTTGCAAGATATATTAGGTATATTCCATATATGTTCACACACAAATAATAGGCCAGCTCGTCACAATTTGTAAAATCCAATACAATATACCTACCTATGTAGGTATACCTATAGTGTAAATTGCAATACAATAACATAGTTTAAGTCTTAATATTAGTTTAGAATTAAGTGATTGAGATAGTTAAATAGAATAGACCAAATTATTCCAGTTATGTATTTTTCTCCATGTACTCTCCAGCAACAGTAGAATGTGATACAAAGTGTACACGGACTCAGTTTACCCCTTAAAGGTTATCATTAGGTATATAGGATAGGTAATACTTATACCACTGACTTCACTGGTTAACACATATAGTATTACATATTTGAACTTCACACGAGAGTAGAGGAATACATACATCAATGCCGAATACTCTATATCTGTAAGTCTTGAATATTCTTATTTTGAAATAATTTTTATATGCGTTTGATTTTGTAAAAACATGTAACAAACAGCATGTACATATACTACATGTTGTTACCACCAGAAGCTAAAATCACAGAATATTTATTACATCAACAAGATATACTTACATAAAAACATTTATTACTGCCTTGCATTACATTCAAAACTACCACACGGCATGTACTTCACGTATATGCATATCAATTATGCTCACATTTCACATATTCCACCTATCGCAATCAATATATTACACACTAGCATTTAAGCAGCTTGTTTTTAAAACTCTCACAGCAAAGGCTCAAATAATAAATAAGATACCACTGTGTGCTATGAAGCTGGGTTTGGTTGCTTGTCACAGAATTACAGTAATACATTACCAGATCTGTAGTAATCCAATAAATAGACGTGTTTTCTGTCTAGCTGGCGGGGCAATGCTATGTAGTAATGATTAACGAATTCTACGATGGATGAAAACACATTTAGCAACTAAGCACATTTATAACGAATGTAACAAATATAGCGTAATATATCAAAAATTGGAGAAGGATGTAATACGGATGGAGAACTGATGCCTTCATCCATCATTACTTTCATTCATAACACTTATGAACCATGTCGAGATGTATCGGCTGATACAGCACAGAACGAGAAAGCAGAATATGTGAATCTAAGTCATCGGTCCGTAAGAAATTTCATGTGAAGCTCGTCATCCAAGTTTGTGTGAGAATGTGAGAAACGAGTCGGGTTCAAGTCATGCTTGGAATTTGCTCAAAGGGATAGTTTTAGTCATACTTACTATAACATTGGGTTTTAATAGTGTAGTGTATTTTATTCTGCATGGAGGTGTTGGAACCACATTCGTAGGGCAAAATTTTATGTTTCAGAAGCTTTCATGCACTAATTGGGGTTCCCTTACAAGTACCTCGACAGCATTTTGCTCCTGATATTGCCAAATCTGTGCTATCATCAAATGACTATTAATGAGCGGCCGTTTCATTAGCTAGCTAGCTCTTTGTGCAACTTTGTATTAATGATGCCTGGTTTATGGTTGTGTTGATCTTTCTGCAAGGCGTGCTTGGAAATATAAGCTGGAGTGCAATCGGCGCAAATCAGAAGAAAACTTCATAGTTTTATGTAATAAGAAATAAAAATTCATGGGAACATGGAACACGAAACTTTGGAAATTCACGAAAAGAATGAGAGTTTCTATACTTCAGTGTTTGTATTGGTGATGTATTTAGATTGATACCAACCTTTTCCCCCATGATCGATCTGCACTGTTTAATTGCCCTCAATTGGTTGGGGAAATTCCCAACTTCAGGTAGCACTGCTGCTACCCCCGTATAGTACCATGATAGGGGTTTAAATTAATAAAATTTAGTACTAATTTTATAGGAGTTTAGAAATGAAATATTCATACTTATAGTTTTTTTTAACTTTCAATTCAATCTGAAGGCGCCCGCGCAATTACAATGAATTGAAGTGTAAATCCGTACAAATTGGGGACAGCAGTGTAAAAAGGTATTTTATATATATATCTCACAATACACTTTGCGCATTAGACGGTCAACGACATTTTTGGATACTCAAAAATGAAAGCAATTGTAGCTTACACCAAACCTTACCAATGTAAAACAACAAATAGATTTCGCTAGGTGAACCATATAATAGGAACTGAAATATATTTTCCTGAGGTGGAGAAGCGGTTATCTCTGCACTTGCCCAATACGTTCCTTTATTATAATAATGCTTGGTAACTGCGATGAAGTGCATTACATCTGTAGGTGCTACATGTTATGTACCTAAGCATGAAAAGGAAACTGAAAGTCAGAGCTTGGATGAAAGTCTGTTGTCAATTCCGGTCTTTCGAATAAAATAATAAAAAGTTAAATGGTCCATAAATGTACATAGTGAGTACCCACCGCAATACGCATTTAGGTGGATGCTGCTGGGAGAAGTGAAAATGATTACTTTTACTATTTGAACAGTGAGCTGCTTGTTAAATTGGTAAATATGCTAGCGGACGAATTACATTGATGACGTTACATTCTTTCAATGCTTCCGTAGAGTAGTTTCATGTTTAATATTGTCTCTCCCGTCTACTTCATTTTAGCAACAACAAGTCTTGTTGACATTTTAGATCTTGAGCGGTTTGCATGCTCGTCACAGAATAATCTACCATAACAGGTTAATTAGTCGGTCATTTTCTTTTCTTTACCAGTTCGATTACTACACACACATTTTGGGATTTGGGAATACACACTCGTATAAATATATGCAGCTTGATCAATTTGACTCAAGTCATACTACCCGTTTGATGAAAAGAAGGCATGTGTGCCCGATCGTATTTTCCGGAACACCAACATAAGGCCCTACTCACATGCATTTAACATAAATCGTTGTATATAGATCTGTATATTACGTATGAGTCTATGTAGTGCAAACGTAGAAACATCCCAGCTAGCTTTATTACTATACTACTATTAGATACATACATAGTATTGCAAAGTTCTGTTTTATGCTCCAGAGTTTGCCATGGCAGCATTAATCCTTATACTGGAACAGGTCGTATGCAAATGACAGAACATTCCTGTCCCGTCATAAGCATCTCACCCTTCAAGTATATGTACAGTATTAAATATAATAGATACAGCGAAGCGTGTAACTTTGTATTCTTCAGAAAGCTCATGGCAGAATTTAATTTTATCCCTAGCCCATTTCGTACTTTATCCTCGAGAGGTGCTTAGGAGTTTGACCGACGTACTTTCAACCTGTGATTAGTTACCTGGTTACCCATTGGACATGTATAGTACAGGAAATATCAACGTTTACGACCATGGAGCTCGTATAGTTTTTATTCGGCAAAAGAGTCTACACGTGAGTCTCTGGAACTTTAAATAAATAGAATCGGCACCGGCAGTAGAGTTCCACGAAACTCTTTTCCCATGACTGTAACTTTACATTCGAATATTCTCTTAAGCAGCCTCCAATGGAACGCGTCTTTCATCTGTCTTTACAAAGTGGAAGTAAATAATTGCTTGGCAAAGTTTTTGCAAAAGTTGTCGTTGAAACCGATCAATATCTATTATGAATGTATAGAAGTTTATAATTGTTTCAAAAAAGTAATAATAAGGCCATAAGTATTCCAGATATAAATTGCTTTGGTTCCTATTCAAGTGGTGTTACTTTCCAATTCCAATAGTTTGCGTTCCCAAGTGAAAGTCGATGCATTATTATTTATGATAAGGCGTACGTAGAATGATAACTTGCACAGTCTCATTAAGCCTAAATTCACGAAGCACTGTCCAGGACATTAACGACATTTTAAACTTCTATAGTGGCGTTCGGCAATGACAGAAGTACAAGGTGTTAACTAATGGGAATATAAACATGCTTGGAATGAGTGATACTCGTCATGATTTGATAAAACTATTCTAGTAATGGCAAATCTTTTCTCGAATAAGACTATTCATCGAACGTAATAGCTCACACGACTGCTTGACTAAAAAGCACACATCGATTTTGTATAAATGATTTTTTCCTCTTACTTCTTTTTCCTTCTTTGAAGGCTTCTGCGTTGCCGTCTCACATTTCTGGGTGGTTGATGCGGTGTTGGCACAACTTGCTTTTTTCTTGCGTATAATAACTCTAACCTCATACTCAATGTTACCAGGTGATAAAACATCTCATGTAATACATTCATTAAAACACGCGTGATCATAATTTTACGCTACAATAATTTACTATATTCTTTGTGGTGCAATGCAGTAAAATTGAAACTTTAAAATATTTAGGCTCTACGAACTATAATAAGATTAACCGATCAGGAAAGCGTTCGGTATTGTAGTCTCACAGTGCCTTTTAGTAAAACAAAATGCTATCAGTTACTTATATGCAGCTCGTTTTCAGCAAGGTACACAAAATGCTCGGCCTTTGACAATATTCGAAATACAAACACACTTCCTCTAACACTACGTATATAAGTATATATATAGTAATATTTTCTTTGATGTTTCCAGCTCCCGGGCAAAATCATGAATAGTTAAAAATAAATAAATGCTGTAAAAACAACTTGTAGGAAAGAAAATCAATTTGTATATAATTATTAATACAGTAGTTAATATGTACGCAAAGAAAAAGATGCAGTAAGTATTTCGTTTAAATACGTTTATATCTTAAGAGCGCTTAAATTTGTAGGCAAGAACTTGTCAATATTGAAATAACCTATTTTTTGTAGACGATTGTACAGGAAAATATAATTAAAATGAAATCGTTAATATGGTTCTTCAAAAATTTCGTGACGTACATACATAGTAATACATTAGAGCATGGATAGAACATTTGGAGGCATTTTAGTAAAATATAAAAACAACATTGGCTTTCCTTGTTTTTTTAACTTAAGGGTGGTTATATAGGAAGATTAAATCATACTTTCAATGATTTTCCACTACCCTACTTATGAATGGCTTAAGAACTTTTTACTCCGCTTCTCCTTTCAAGCGCAGTCTTGCAAAATCTTCAAAAATAATATCATCATCCCTGTAAAAACATTTAAAACAATCACATAAATGTATAAATCGTGAATATTGTATTTTCTTACAATATAAATATTTACCACTGGTGTCTACATTCACTTTTGCATAGGTGCCACACTATCATGTGTCTAACAACAAGTAATACATTGGTACAGTGTCATAATGTAATAGTTTCCATTCTCATATATAACATGGTCGCCCTTGAATGAAGATGCATAAAACGGATTCCCATATTAGTTCTATAACTTCAAAACTATTAAACTTTAGTGACAATGATGACTCCACAAAATCACCACTAGATGATACTAATGGTTAATAAATTATGCGCGACGAGTTATGAAAGACGATTTCCCTTCATCGTGACGACCATGAATTCAAGTTCCAACTAAATGAGAAGGAAACTATAGATATGCACTTAATTATTCACAAAATCTTTAGAAATACATACGTATCAAGTTGGATGAGGTTTTCTACAGGAACTTCGCCTTCTACATGGTTAGGCGAAGAGGATTTTGGCATCGAGACAGGTTCGTCATCTTCGGGCTTAGGGTGCATCAATACAAATGGCAATTCAGCTGATAAATCCCTAAGGAAAGTAAATTAAACACAACTTCTGAAGAGCGGTTTATATTTACTATTTACACTAGAAATACGTTCCAAAATCAAGCCAGAGATCCCACCGCTTCACCATAATTTACAAAGTTGCTGCTGTTGCTATGTACTTCTACTTTGGTAATGACTACCGAAACGTATAGTGAGGGAGGGGAATTGGAACACGTCATGTGTTATTAAACATGCATATTCTGCAGACAGCATTAACATTTGTAAACATAAACGGAGAAGTTAAGGATCTCGTATCTATATAATATATTACATATACTTGGTTGTCGGGGAGAATTAGATTTTTTATAGTAACATTATTTACTTGCTTATTACATTTCTGCTAAAGCAACACATGGTATAATCAAGGTGTAATATAAGGCATAGAATAAAGTATGTGGTCACTGTGTTCTTGACAGCAAACGTATGCTTTTGTCATATTGTGCTCCACTATGCAGTGCACTGTGGCTACGTTTTAGGACGCACCACATACAGATTCGCAAGAAGAAGAATGGGAGACTTAATTAGTGAGGATTAGAATTGTGTAAACATAAATCTATGAGCTTACCCGCCTAATGGTCCAAGACATAACTTCACTTTCACTTTGTACTGCACTATGATTCCCAAGTTCTCCTTTGCGGCTGGATCGGTTATTCTGCAGTGAAACATGGAAACCAAGAAAATTAACTCACACACCGTAGTTCGAATAAACTTTTCTCATTACAAATAACTTAATACTCGTATAATAAGATCATGATCTTCGTGCACCTTAGTCAACAGATTTATACTAATTCTTAACATTAATTTTATTAACGCTCATTTACATGGTAGATGAAGCCAAATTGGTGTCTTCGTGTTTTAATTGGCCATCAAGTGCTAAACCTCGTTTTTCTTTATTATTCGCCAAAAGGGGTGTCAGTGTGTACACTTTTGAAAGTGTAAATCCTGGGCTAACGGGGCAACCCTCCCTGCAAATTAGCAAACACACATCTACTTTTAACCATATTCAGCATTACTGTAGAATAATCAATACTACTAGTTTGGAGCAGATCCATTACAGGAACCCAGAGGTTTTCAAATTGTCGCACACGAACTTGCAGATGAGACATTATCACAAACTACGTTTCAAAGCAACAAAATCATGCATGTACATATACCAGATTTACAACAGCCAAAACACTTACTCCGTCTCTACTTCCGCCACTGTACATTTATACTGCGCCGTGGAGAAAAGACAAATGTCGGCAAATTGCCTCACAGTGACTTTGATCTTTTTCACATTTCGATTCGAATTATTGGCTATATGAACGTTTACAGCAATGGATTCTCCATGATGGTAAAGTTCTTTGTCCAATGAGGCTTCAAGGTGAAGTTTATTTGGAGACATCATAAATTCCTTAGAAACTTCTATAGATGGTTGTTCTCCTTGCTTCCCAGGAGCGTACATAATCTTTCTGATTGCAAGACGGACAGAATTTCTGTGAAAAAATTAATGACAAAAATGTATAAAATTTACTACCTAGAAGTTCAAAAACTACTTGAATAAATGCTCCGTACATATCATTTCATTACTCACATCAGAAGGCTTCAAAAAATTGAAATACATTTACGCTTTTTAAATTATTATGTATTAATTAAAAATGAGGCTATGACTTCATCTTTTCCAGACCGGGATCAAACAGATTGTGACATTGAATAGATGTTGGTTTTCACCTAAAAATGAGTTTTATACTCGTGTCTTTCCTACAAATATGACGCAAGTGCAAGCCATTTGATAGTATCTGTGCAACACCGCCCTTATTATGAATGTCGTCAATATAGGACGACCGTAAAAACTCATTAAAATGACAGTGTAAACACTTTCAACCTAATTTTCTTTCCAAGCAACCTACATACATACATGGATATTCCCCTTTCTGAATTCTCCTACGTTACGAGGTCATGCTAGCCAGGCCAACCAAAAATTTTCAATGGCCTATTACTTCAATGTTCTGGAAGAATTTATGACTGTAAGGAGCTGAAAATCCGATGAACGATGTTTGCTCCAACTACCTCACCAATCTTACTGCATTCACGTACATACAGACATGGTGTATAATTTGTGTATCAATCATCAACCCCATTTTGCAAGGTTACATTAGAGGCTTAAAATTCCGTGGCTGAAAATGTAAAATAATAATTCTGAAAATCGCTTCTCAATCAGTTTAAAGCGCCAATAAAATCATTCCAAGCACTTTGCATAGGAGATTATGAAGATTTTTATTGATAATGATCTAGCGTGTCGACGATGTGTTTTTGTAGATAATAACATATTTCCAACATCTGAACACATAACGGTATGAAATTGTAGTTATGCTCGGCATATAATAATTTACTACGGAAGCAAAATTGTTCGTAATAACGATAAAAATACGATCAAAATAGTAATTCCGGCAAGGATGATAGAAATAGAACTAACAATAATATAAATCAGTGTCGATGAAGTTTTAGTGATCTTAAAAACGCAAAGGAGGGACGGAAATGCCAAGCCAGTAACCCTGCCTAGCGTGGGGTAAGTGCCTAAATTCAAGAAATTATTTAACAATGTTGGCAAATAACTTTGTAGTAGCACTCGATCCTCATAAATCAAAAACGCTGGAATTCACTCAACTGATTAATGCAATACAATACACGACGCCACAAGAAAGCAAGTTAATAACCCATTCCCTTTCGACATTCAAACGCATTTGCATGTTGTTGTATCCTTTAAAGCAACAAACTGACGCGGTTTACATCCTCGACTTGGGGAAAATACTTTTCCAGAACTCTTGACTAAAGATTCTTACAAGTTTGCCCTGCCTTTATTCATACACACACTGTAGATCCTAAGCGCAAAATATGCCATCGTCCTCATTTTGACATTAAATTTAAATGAGCACGAGTTGTCTATCTGTTTATCAACTCGGAGCAAAATGCCGTAGCGCTTTACTTCGTTGGCATCTTAATGTTTCCAAAGCAAACAGAAAACAAAATGAGTGGTATCCTACCCGCCTTCTCACAAAGCTGTGATGGTTCTTCAAAGTTTGAGAAAACGTTCATCTACTAGATGAACTCGTATTGTGTTTGGAGACAGCGATGTGCTAGTTCCCTTACCTTTTATGAGGTTTGTCATCAGCGGAATCTGCAACATAGGCTTTCATTTCGTAGTCGACGCCACAGGGTTTTCCCGTATCACCAGGAGCGGGTTGTAAAGTTACAGAGGCCGGGCAATGAGGAGGCAATTCGAAAAAGAAGGGAAATGCATTTGATCCCAACTTCTTCAATAGTCTCTCCTAAAGAGTAATAAGACAGGAAAAAGTTAATTATTTCATCGACTGAATATTCCCTATGGCAATGTCATTATGTACCCTTATATGGTTGGCTTCAAACACTAACTTTAGGGAAAACGTAATAAATTTTTACAATGAAAGCATTCAACATGAACGGTCTATATTACGCTGGCATCCTAAACTAGAATCTTCCCTTTTGTTTTGAATCTTTTCTTGAATGTTAATAACTCTATGCAAAGTACAATTCAAACTCCATACTTGTCAGCCAATGCTATATAAAGCTATGAGCACCCAATATGAGATGTTATTTTTCTCTCATTTCATTTCCCTCCTCGTTTTATTATTCTCAAGTATTAATTTTCGCCACAATGCCAGAATACAATTGACACTACAAGCAAATGTCATCCACCATTATCCCGTTGTATAAAATATTTCTTGCTGTATAAACATGAAATTCTCTTGACATTTCCATTCACTATTTAAGTTTGCTCCTACTAAAATACATACCCAACAATATTAAGAATTCCACAGCAATGAATTTATTTACCTGGAGTCTGGTAAGAGGCTTTGATTGTGAAGCTTCCGGAACAGGAAAAATTTGTTCCGAAGCTAAATACAGGTCCTTACGAAAGGTGAGTCCAAGCACATCCAGATCTTCTCTGCCATATCGGAAAGCAGCTAAAACATGACCATAGACTTTACGTTCTTTTACATACTCGGGATCTATTAATACCACTCCATCTGAAAAAAGTACAAATAAAAACCAGTTAGATTTTACCTCCAGCAGTGCAGTGTTAAAACAAACAGAAGGGACAGCAGTATGTTCACACCGATTTAAATCTTTAATAAAATATAATTTTTTAAATTTAATTTGTTGCTTATCAACACAAGCTATATATAAAATAAGTATAATGATAATTCTATGTATCTAACTTCAAAGAAATTTAACTGCCAAGCGAATAATATAAATCCGAAATATCTCACGAGATAACACAATCTTAGGTTTTATCATTATCAAGCAGAAGACACTGCACTAAACGATCAGTCTATTTTTATAAAAGCAAATATCATGCACTTCTACGAGTTCTGAATTCAAAATCAGTAGAGCTAGAAAGATTTCACGTCTCAATAAAGCGCATGAACGCGATTCCTTTGTTTATGTTGTCTTGTACTCAAGGAAATATGAGGTTTTGTTTTAATAATGCATACTTAATATCCCAATAGTACTTCAATCTTCAAACCCACTGTGCAAGTACACCTAAAAGCAAACACTGCATGTGATAAGCAACATCTTAAGAAACTTGCTGCAAACTTTAAATTCCTGTCAACAAAGCAGAATTCGCCATTCTGGTGCAGACTGTGACATCCAACACGAAAAGGTCATAAAAAATTCCACGGGCAATATTCGTTCGCAGGTAAGTCCGCACGAAGACTCCGGACATGAAAAGCCGAACTCAATTCTCTTAATTTCGTAGGCAATTTTAGAAATGCTATGAAAAAATAAGTGCTCTCTTACTACAAAAGAAAGTTGCCGAGCAATATTTTTAAAACTCAAGTAAGTTTCGCCTGTCCTTTAATTCAATTACGAAAAGAGCTCTCATCATTATTCATCAGTTCAAACACTCTACGTCATTGCGATTTCCCTCTCAAGCTAATTTCATCGCCAACATAAAGGAACTCAAAGTGGCTGGTAAAAACCCTTATTTTCTTTACTTAGGTGATACCTTTGGCAAAGATCCCCATGCGCTATTTTTCTTTGTCTCTGCTACAGTAATGTAAAAAGGCGGTTCAACCCCTTGAAGTCAAAAGGTAACACAATTTACAACGTATGTTTTAAATTTACAATTTTTTTTATCCATTAGCGAAAAATGATTTTTGGTACGGTTTGACACTAGGGAAAACCGCTCATCAGTGTTCATTGTCTACGCCATACACTATAAAGTGAATGTCTAAAAGCACAACACAGCACAACTTATGTATCTATCCACTTTGCTGTTGCTGCCCAAATTCTATTAGTGAAAATAATAGTTTTAATTTCCTCATCTTGTTTAAATTACTAAAAATTAACTAGCAGCGCGTATGGCTTTTCAGACCAAATCAATTTTGACTCAGTCTCAGCGAACCTCCCTGGCTGTACACTATATGAATATTCATGTTCACGGAATTTTCTACGAGAACTGGAGTTTTTAAATGGATGTACTAAGCAGAGCCAACACGAACTTTCATCTTGTATATTTTATCATAGTAATGTTTGGTGCTTGAGCAGGTCTGCTGCCCCGCTTTTGCTTGTCTTGTGTAAGAATAAAGTCAAACATAACTTCATTTCAAGTTAATCTACGCTTGCAAATGAAATTTGTGTAACAACAGGCAACAACGTAACGCTTATCTTCATAAAATACATGTATATATGTCTCTTGCTTATGCATCTCATCATCACCGCGACCAAACTGATGATGTTAGACAAAGGACACAATCGCGAAGCTGTCGTAAATACGCTTTTTTCTATTTTATTATTTCATGATCTTTATTCCAACAGGATACTCTAGTAAAACGAGACATTGTTTAGCCTGAACATCAAACTCCGTCTTGTGCAACTCTTCACTTCATACTAACACATGCCAACGAGAGCTTTATCACTCTATAATCATGCAACTGAAACACTCAAACTTCGACTCCAGTATGTACTTATAACATAAGATCATATACGTATCCGTGTTTGCAGCATCCAGCCGTACATTCGGTCATTTGAATACTCACTCACGAACAATATCTCACTCACATACAAGAAGATTCAGAAGATTTGCACAAAGGCTATATGCGAACGCGCCACAGTCGTCAGAGTATAAAATCATAAAATTCCCCTAGACACGTCGATGAGCAAGTCATTCGTTGAATTCACTACACTTCAACGGGATACTTCAACGAAATGACAATGTAGAACATTGTCATTCAACAGCCTTTTTCAATTTTCGCCGTATTTAGGGGATCCAAGATGAAGAAGTTAGGATTTGGGAAAGGACGAGAAATATAAAACTAGCAAAGACTAGCAATCTAAACTTTATGCATCCGTCTATTAACGCTAGCTATATATCCTTCCGAATTCATATTCCTAAGTAATTTAAAAAATACGGAAGAACACAGCCAAGAACTCGAGAAACAAAAACCTTCTCTTATGAAATATTTCGTCACCTATTTCTAAAAGAGACCCCAAACGTCGCGAATACATATTCAATGCAGAAGAAATGTTTTCTAGGACTTACTTTCTCCGTTCAAATAGCACGTATAATTATGTACATACATTTTATTAAAGAACTTGGTGAAAGAAAAAAATTACATACATTGATAACCTTGTGAGAGATTAAGATCGCAGTTTTGACAAGTTGATTTAATCTGTTTTCTGCAGACACACGCCCGCCCAAGCTGTTTGTACAATACATTTGGACCACTAAAGCGAATCCTTGGCGTTTATGAAGTTGTTATTGGTTTTTTTTGGTATTCAGATGTTCGCAATCCAACTCCTTTTGGTCTACAGCATCAGTGTTAAACTTTCATCCTCTAAAAACCTCCCGTTATTGGATGTAGGGTTCTTAGCAGACTAGTTTCAAACCAATCGGGAAAATAACTTAAGTTCATGAGTCCTCATCATTCTTTTTTCATGAAGAGTCTTAAATGCTTCAGTAAATGCTTCAGTCAACCCATATATACTGCCACACAGCAAGTAGTTCCTGAAATAGTTTCTTTGTAAACTTGTTCTCGTTGCACGCGACACGCAAATATCAACTTACCCCGAATTCGCAATTAACGAAATTGCGACTTCTGAGAAGTTATAACAGCATTCCTTGACAATTTGTTACTCAATTTGGTCACAAGTTAATTTTGAAAAGTAACAACATCAAGGATATTAAATTCTCTCATGCCGAAGTAAGCTGATTCCATGCGGAAATGAGACGGTTATGAAGAAGGTATCATCAGCGAAGAGAAAGGGAACACGACTCATTTTGAATAGATAGTAACTTTATTATGTATTAGTATCTTTTATTTGGTAGCGCTCAGTAAAAATACACGCAGTTTCTCTGAATGCTATTCATAGCTGATCTTGCTTTTAGTATTAACACTCTTTGTATTTCTCCCCCTTATACGCGAGTTAACATTCACTGGTATGTACGCATTGTTTTCGATATCAGATCGACCTAACTAGTGGTATGTTGGGTATTACTGACGTAGGAGCTACCAGCTGAACAAGCTGCTAAGGTTTTAGTGGTATCTGTAGTAGTGAGTTGACACTATATATGTAGGGATTGGGCAAGGGTTTCTCACGCGTAAAAGTTTCATGAAATTCATCCTGTACCTCCCTAGAATCATCTAAAGTTCAGTAGAGAACAATTTCGTACTTGCACATAATTCACGTCCATAACCTAGAGCCAAGCATCTAATGTCAGTAGGGAAAAAGAAAACTTTCTTATGAGGTTGAAATTACCATGTGATCTAAAATAAGATGCTTTGTTCCTATCCTTAAGTACTTGGTGTTCATGAATGCTTGCACATAAATTTAAACACAAGTTTTAACATACCTACAAATTTTTCTTCGTCCATCCAACCATGTCGAATGGCAGTGCTCTTCAGCCGAGAGGTTCTCAAAACAATTATGTAATATTTGATGAGAAAATGATGACTCCCAAAACTCATCCTCATTTCTATAGAGAAATGTCAGTTCCAACAACACAAATGTATATGCTCTGTAGTATATACCACAGCATCGTACAACACAGCGTACGCTTACTTTATGTCGTTGGCCTACTTACTAATCATAACAACAGCAATGTGCAGAGGAAAGTCTTGCTGGTAACTTAAGCTTCATCCACTTGGAAAGGCTAGAAACACTGATGAAAAGAGCTTTCCCACTTGCATTGATTGTAAAAATCAGAACCTAATTCATTTCACTGTTTTTACAACACATACAAGAATGCTCACTCCCCACATGTATACATTCAAGTAGGTTTTACATTCCCTCAACGTGTAAACATAGCATCCAGAAACAGAGAAATGGATAGCAAAAATTAGAAGTGTATTTATGTATTCTAGCAGTTGTCTTTCATTCTTAAGTTATGCACTGACAATACCAAAATCTTGTTTCCAGCCAAAAAATTCACTCAATAAAGCTACAGAGCTGAATTTCATACAAACTTGCGAATAGACAAATTATTGATCCGTTAGAAGCAGCTATACACATGATGATCATGTCCTGACCTCCTCAGTATACTTTCGCCCAAAGAACACGAACATCGTATTAGCAACAGAAAAAGGATGCTGCTCAGTTGTTTCCGAGGATACAAGATGCGTTCCAACTTCCCTGACTATACTTCTGATGTAGGTATGTTATAATCTTGCGCCTACTTACGTAAGTGTTCTAACGGTGAAGGAAAGACTTCACGCCATGGAAAACACACATGTCACTGTTATATTATAAACCGATCATAAACCTATATTTTGGAAATTATAAGTGCCCGAAGAGCACGAGGAAAAACGTACATGATAAGCATATAGAGAATATTTTTATGCAAATGAGACTCCCATTAAATGTAGGACACCTTTACGTATTATCTTGAGTAAAACCCGCAAGCGTACATACATGGGAAGTAGTTCCAGGAAGAGTAGCGTTTTAAAATAATGTCTTAATATGATAGAATACTGAATTACTACTGGGGAAGATGTGGTCTTCGTCTTCCGCTAATTATATCCAAACTTAGATGGCTAATATAATAATAAACATAGCTAACTTTTTTAATATTTTTCCCCAAAATCGAATTAATATGGCAAGGATGCATGAAGATGAACTGTTTAGGGGGAAAGAAATATGTGTACTTCAGGTTCAATAAAGCTTCAAGACAGTCGTATACTAAATTCGTATATATGCACTTCCTTTATCCAGCTCGTTTGCTTTTTTATTCCCCTGTTCTTAAAATATTGCTTTGACCTAGTTTCGTTAGCTACAATATTATAGGTTTCAGAGGATTCGCATCTTCCTCGGAGCAACTATCGTTAATTTCACAAGGATACGCTGGAACTTCTAGCGTTGTCTAAGGCTACGACATATATACATATGAAAAAACAAATAGCCGCGAAGAAACTTGTATTTCTCTTACATTAAAAATGTAGGACCTAATGTAAAATTCAAGCGCAGGAATCACACTACATACTTCGCTACGAACGAATACTGAATTAAATGTCTTTCTGTGTACTCCCTCAGCCCTGTAACAGTCATTTGCAATTTGGCTTTACTGTGTCGGTCCAAATGACTGTTTTAGGAAAGTAGGAATCTATGCAATAGGTATTTAGTTATTTCCAAATCTCCTCATATTTCACGCAAGCTAGCCCTTATCTTGTACAATGTGCAATTTCATAACCTTATCAAAAAGTTTCCATGTAATGTTGCTGCATAGTACTGACTATTTGAACAAAAAATGATTTATTCCGAGATAAAACATAATTTACTAGTCGTGTTTATTTTTAATCCTTGACTATTTTTTCCACCAGAAAAAAGGACAACTTCTGCAGTCCCCCAGCATATACCTCATCGCGGATGACAAGGACAGACTTCATGCAAGATTTACATTTCTCCACTTTCATACATGTACTAACCTCCTACAAGGAAAACAACTTCGGCAACATCCTGAACCCCACTAGACTAACAAAAAGCTGAGCAATCACTAGTTCTAACATTTTCTTATATACACACAAGTAAGGACAGAAGATACCACTTGGAAAAGTGTGTAGCGGTATAAAAAATAAACTTTGTAAAAACCTCCACGGCGATACACCAAACAAAAATATACTGTGAGTCTAAACAGATAGTCGTTTCCTTCTGCCTTTATTGTTAGTTTTAAAACTACATACAGCAAAAATTTCCTGTTTCCAAAAACGTAAGAATAACTGCAATTGGCATATAAGGACTATTGCTTTAGAAGTAAAGTCAAATGTATGTATGTACTACATATTTTTAACCCAATAATAAGACACCCATAGAATCCACATTACTTCTACTTTACTTAGCTGTAGTTTGTGTACTTAAAATATAAGCGGTTAAGTGGGTCAGTTTCAATTTTCATTATTCGTTCACAGAAAAGGAACAAATGTAATCGTGCAAAGCAGCCGTGCATCCAGTAAGAAACAAGTTACATTCGTAACAAAGTAAACAAACAGTAGATTTACGGTTGCTAAAAAAAACTTTGTATGTATTTAATCTTAGATTACTCTGCGCGAGCAGCCAAACAAGCCAAAATCAAGCAAGCTGACGAACAAAAATCTAGGCTTACCGATAGGGTCCACATGTGTTAAATGATCAACAAAATCTCGCTTCCCAAGGTAGACTGTTATCTAAAATAGCAAAATAAATGTCATTCGTGTGTATTTTAAGTTCCTTCAATCATTCCACTTTAGCTGGATTTTCTAACATGATCGCTATTATATGTTATATGTATACGTATCTCTTCCCAGAACTGACTACCGACGTAAAAATGCTCTTAAAATAAAATCCAAAAGAAAAGCTGACACATTGATTTGTTTGTTTTGCCCCTACTAATCGACATTGTGTGTATGCATGTGAAGATACTTATATAACATACTTAACGAGTCCCTAGTAGAAAAATCCAAGTTACAGACTAGAAGTTGTAAATAAATGCTAATTCAGGTTAATGTATACTTTCAGGTGAAGGTTTTTCTGTAATAGAACTAAAATCAATATTATTTGTATGTTGACGAATTACAGAGAAAGAATGCCATTTACCTTGCCGTTCGGAGAGCTCTTTTTGAACACTCTTGTTCCCTGCCGTTTGCTATTATTATCGTCCATCTTCTATAAGGTGTTACTGGAATCGAGTCTTTTAACCTCCAGAGACCGTCAATACGACAAGCAATACTGATAGAACTTGAAACGAGTAAAATTCATACAAAAAACAAGTTGTAAGATTCACTGTCAAATCTTCCTTGGTGAAGGCAAGCTTTTACAATTTTCAATACTGACTCGAAAAAACTATTTGGTGGCCTTTATTTCCTCCGAGAGTTGTACTTGCAGGTCCAGGAAGAATTTCAACGTCATGAGGAAAGTCAACCTAAAATAAAGAAACATACATAAGAAAAATGCGCCAGAAACATTTTACAATTTTACTCTCCTTAGTTCCATTTTATTGCTATTCAAGCACTATATAAATGCAGTCCGCATTGTAGACGATCGAGGAAGTATAACAACAATGCATACAACGGGAAACATAATACAGCAAGATTAGTCGAAGATCAATTCCTTGTGAGTCATACATGGGTAGATATGTAGAATTAAATTGGTTGGCGGTATACCCAGCGGGATCCACTGAAATAATTTGTACTGACGTGGTTCTGTGACATGTATTAGGTTAAGTAAAGGAAGAAAACCATCAACAACCTTGTCACAGCAACTCTCAATCCCTATTTTATAATGATTTTTGGGAAAGCCAAGAATAACTTCTTGACTTCATCAATGCTCCTATTCTATTCGAATTGAAGTAGTTTGTATGGAAGTCTAGTGAATTAAAGACTTAAATTTCATCCGGTCAATAGCAACGTCAAGTTCACCAAAGTTCTTTTAAAGTTCTAATAATTGCACACTCAGACACTCATCAACAGCTTCCTTGTTGGTTGAAAAACACTCGGTGGTAAATACACAGTTTATACACTAACCATTATTTTGTTATATATACGGTTTACTTTGATGAAGCTAGACGTATCAAATAATAGTAGCAGCCAAACACCATAAACCAATGTCATTACCAAAACGGTTGTCGTAAGTTATCTGGTTTCAGATATCAATCACAGTCATACTTTCTCACTCTTTGTAGAGCCTGCCTTGAAGCACGTAGTGCTTCCCCTTTATATACATACATACGTACATTTCTAAACCAATCCCATTTTACATTTGCAAAGACCACATCTTTTTTAATCTACTCAGGAAAAATAAACTTTAGGCTTACTTATCGCAAGACTTACAGATGCACATATAAACACTGTAATCGATATGAACAAAGAAGGTAAATAATTATTGTTGATAAATACACACAAGGAAACCAAATATTAACAAAATACACCAGGATACATCGCAACACGGGGTATCCTAAGATACATACCAATATAAACCTCAACGACAAATTTTTTATACCTACGTATCCATTTTCCAATATCGGTTTCTTCATAGGTACATACTTCGTACCTACATAAAATATAAAAAAATACAAACAGAATTGCTGAAAATTCCGACAAAGGCTGCTACAGTGCAGGCAACCGACACTCTAGAGCTATTTGCATTTATATTTAAGACTCCTAGTTTGAGGTTTGAACTCCGTAAACAAACGACGCGAAAACTAAACTTCCTGCACCGTTCATTCACAAGTCAGAAATGATTACGGGTGCACAAACGCTGTACGTTAGATGCATGAAAGTTTTTGACAGCGTTATTACTTCAGTTTCGGAGTATAGTGAATGAAAAATTATACTATAGCGTCCAAACTAAGCCAAATTACGAGAAATAGTTTTCAAGTAGCCCTCAACTACAACGCGAAGAGACACTTTATGCCCAGAGTTGACGCTATACTGACACTGCCTCATTCACAACACAGTGCTGATACAAGAAGTGCGTGCTTGCTTAACGAGCGTGTGAGTTTTTACTTTTGACACATTGTGCCACCCAGAGTGTCGTTCATGTTTGCCGACCATGTCGACCTTACATGATCAAGCGTCAAGTAATTGGTATATTTTTATTTTTGTATCAAACCTTTCACTAGGAATTGTTTTCATAAATTTTGCTCCTCTTACAAATATTTCACACAAAAGAATATTCCTTGTGTCCAACAACACTGTCTTCAATTGATATCTGGAGTTTATTATTCACATTGCGCATGCTCGATCAGGGAAATGGAAATGGTAATTAAATTTTTAATGCTATTATTACAGGCAAAACTCAGTAAATATAAAATATAGCAAAATACATAGTCCGCACTCCACAGGGTAAATGACTTGCAAGTTTAAATGAGAAAGTTCTGCGTACAATCCATCCGAGAGGTCTTAATATTAAGCTTGGATGTCTCATTCTGGAGATTCCATCAAAAGAGCCTAATAAGCTGCTTAAGAAGATTACAATAGTAGAACAGGAAGCTGTTAAGGAAATGTGATATTAGGATATAAGATAGGGAAGATCACCCTACCCATTTATGAAGTCCTAATTTTATTTCAGTCTACCAACATACAACGGAGTCTACTGAGAGCTTCAAAAATCAGACGAGATTTTATAACAACATTTAAATAGAGAATAAGCTTTAAAAGGGATATCGTCATTAATTCCGCTCCTCTATCACAGTTCCTATTGACTGCGGAATAATGAAATTATTCCAATAGTGGTATTCTTTTCTATGATCTAATGGAAATCCATTTATCTTTCAAGATGAAAGAAGGTGAGAGCCTCTACTCCATAATATGTACATTGACTATATCTTGTCATGTAAGAACACGAACCAGTTACTATGATATTCATAGAATATTTCGACCAACAAACAAAAGAAAGGAAGGAGATTTCTACAAGCAAGATATTCGCTCAATGAAAGGCAGCATAAAATCTGGAGAAAACCACATACATACGACATATAAGGCCCTCATGTACCATTAGATGTACCTCATACAACCTCCAAAACCTTCCTTGCTTTGACAAGAACAGACAGATTTTCTTTACCATGTTCCGTTCTTGCACCTAGGAAGTAACACGAGTCTGACAACAACCAAGATATTTTTTGCGTTCGGATACAATTCAGGGCGAGAGGAAGAAATCCCAAGTCGAAAAGAAACCATTTGATGGATGGAATGAAAAACGGAATCAAACTCAGGTCTTAATGCCTGGTCATGCCACATCTCGCAAGTTTGAGAGTGAGAAAGTCGCTAGAAGGGAGTACCATGCGAATCATACTACAATCTTCGTTCTATTTCCTGGAAGAAACATGGGAAAAGACATCTTTACATACAAACACTCGATTTCTGAAGTGCGGCTAAGTATACATACAGCATGGGAAAAAATGGATCGAATGTGGCAATCCGATAAAGTGCCTCTGGTTGAAGTTATCATGGAGAAAACCACTCTAATGTACAATTATTATCACTAACATATAGGTCGACTATAGGAATTAAAACATTATCGATATAAATTCATTTTCAGCCCAAACTAAATCTTCCACTCAAGGTGCCTTCAAGAGCTAACTGTTTTTGCAATACCAGCCGAAACGCTTGAATTTTGTTATATTATCTTACCAGGTAGCAAACCAAACCCAACTTACTGTCGTAGCCCATGGAATTCATTGATAAATTGTAAAATAAAACTTTGTACAGAATGTTGATCAGAGTGTCTGATTTAACTTAAAGTCACCACAACACTTCGCACGATAATTTGATTAGAGAAATGAAAGCACTTGATACATATAGAGCGAATCAGTAATTTTTTAAATCGCTCCCTGGTCACAGAGCAATTGTGAATAGATACAGAAACGCGTACTCAACAGAAAAATGACCACCTACATGGCAGTTGGGCGAGCAGTCAATATTTGCACAGTTCGAGTCCAAAACTAAATAAACTGTATAAGGCAATCAGATTCATGAAATAAAATTGGCAGAGCTCGATGTATACCCTAAGGTTTGACATTGTAATTAGAGTAGTTTGTTATACACCATGTATAAATCTGTATACGAAAATGACTAGCTCAGCAGAAACGCGAAACTAAATACTCTATCTACATTTTCCCTTCTCGAATATCAGTCAACCTCACGAACGTAACTAGGTAGGTAAGTATAGATATATATAAATATACGCAGAGAGATATTCTTTACTTCGCATACATAATACTTATGTACATATATACCTAATATAGTACCATAATATACTGTATACTATAATATACTATATAATACCTAATATATAACTTAAGGAATAAATCCAATAAAAGCTCAAACAAAAAAAACACCACCAAGATCGAAAGAAACCCAAACTGGGCATAACTGAATGTGCATGTACATAGGTAAGTCTGGGATGGTTAAGTTATAGTCAGCGGAGAAATCTCACTAAAAAAAAACCTCGGAGACTAGTACCTCGGTTTGAAAAATCGATACCATCTAATCTGATGTCAATCCATAAAAAATATACCGAGATTTGCAGCAACATTTCTCTCAACCTGAGCTCCTTATAAACACGGGATGACACCTGACAATGAAAACCAATCCTGAATTATCCTGTAACCAGGTTTCATGGTATACCTACTTATCTCCACTATTGTAAAATTATCAAACAAGCAAACTGCTAACAAAGTTATCGAGTTTAGTCCGCCTAAAATTACAGATTAAATACCTTAAACCCAATGATTATATTTTAATAAATGTTACAGCAATTAACTCCAAAAACTACATGATACACTACAAATGGGGCCAAATGAATTAATAATTTATCATGCTCAGGTTTTAGCTCACAGGATAAATACTTTAAAAACTAACCAAACCCCAAAAACAATGACTACTAGATTTCCCTAACTTCTATACATTAATAGAACTATTTCCCTTTGGCAGTTTTCAGTAGATATACATGTACATACATCATATACGTTTGATTTCAAAAGATATCTTTCAAATTCGACATCACTAGGAACAAAGGTACATAATAAACAAATCATAAGCGTACACTTACAATAATTACTTCAGGGAATCTACGCAGAACAAAAAGTGGAATCTATCCTTTTAAACAGAAAACTAGATATATATGTAACATCATATTGATAGTATACTAGTATAGATACTGCCAGCACACGAAGGAACAAAGCTCACTCAGATTTATGAAAAAGATGATATTTTATACAATCCAGGAACTCACTCGTAAAAATTGAATAAATCAAAAGGTTTTACCATTCAAATCTACCTCTAGATTCACCAACAGGATTTCACTGCAGGAACCAAATCAAAGTGTAGGGCTGGTGACACAAAGACTGTCGCCACGTTAACTTCTCTCTTTCGGTAAAAGATGCCAACAACTAAAAAGAAACTCACTTATCGGCGGAACCTCGCCTTTATGAATGTTTCCAAGTCTTCCTTTCAACCTTTAAACCTTTGAAAAAGCATTTTTCTTTGCCAAAGGAAATGGGAAATTCTTTTATTTTTATAATACAAGATCATACAAACTTCAAAACCATGATGTTACATAATGTCTTCCCCTATATATATAATTATACATTCATAACAAGGCCCATAAACCTAACAAATTACATATGGTAACAGGGCTTCCACCTCCGAGGTGTTTGTATAATCAATTATGAATTTGCGCTTCCACCGATTTATAATGTCAGTACATATATCTATCTGAAATACAGTGAGCAGTTTTAACCTCCTATGTATGTAGAACAGCCACTTTAACACAGAAACTCTGCTTTGATTATGCTGTGTAAGGCATTAATTACAACTTTGAGAGAGTACAGAGCAGCAGAACTTTAGGGGCTACAGCAACACTGCATGTGACAGAAACAAAGGAATTAGTGATATCAGAGAATGTGCAATGGCATTATGTCCCCGGCTCCCGCTTCGCCCCGAATAACATCAAATAATGAACCCCGCACAGTTGAGTGATTTTAAATCTCGGCAAAACTCATACGGATTTCCCTAACCAGCCCTAATTACGCCTTCACAATTTCGCTAAAATCAAACTTTCCTTACAATAAAAGCAGCTTCGAACCAATAGCATATACGCACGTATATTACGTGTCATCATCCTGTAATCTTTTCCCAACATCAGTGAACTTTACTTCCATATGGAATAACAGAACCACTTACATTGATTAAATCAATTAAACTAGTGATGTTCGGTCCAACTCATCACCGCGATAAAAATACTTGAAATTATTTGAGCTCCAGTAGGGACAAAGTTAGCCATTACAAACTCTAAGCATTTACACAACAAACATAAACGATCAAGGACAAAATACACAAAGCCGTAGGCAAGCCACCCGCCCCATTCAATTCATTTCAGTGCAATGACGCTAAAGGACACAATAATGGCTGAGCTAGAATAGCATCCTCTTCGTGCTAAAATGCTAGCCGATAGTGACATGATGCGCACTTTGATTCAAGTGAAACTTTGAA
The DNA here is from genome assembly GCA_034696945.1 of Lipothrix lubbocki. NCBI lineage: Eukaryota > Metazoa > Arthropoda > Collembola > Symphypleona > Sminthuridae > Lipothrix > Lipothrix lubbocki. Next base: position 17,078 of record JAQGAK010000831.1, on the reverse strand, counting down.
GAAATAAATAGTTGTAATTAAAAACTTCCGGATATATCCGCCGCTTTCCAACATTTAGAGCTTACCGAGTAGCGAGTTGGAAACTGACGCTCCTTCTCATCCGTTTTATTGCACATGCCAAGCCCGAATTTCACACTTACTGCTACATTGAACCCCTAGAATGTACATAGGTATGTAGCTTTTAATACTCTTGAAATCTCGTTACCAGTTGCTTCGCTAAAATGTCCGACCCAAGGTATTCCCAAGAAATATTTCTTCTCCATGTGAAGTTGCTTCCATGGTATTTAGTCTCCATGCAATAAAGAATTAATCTTTTGAAACTAACCTACATTTCGTGTTGAAAGTTATTCAATCCTGACTTTAGTTGGCACTTTGGCACATTCGACTTTTACAAGAATCAAAGAAAAGTTTTACAATGATTGGCTGGACAACTTTTCACCCAAGGACTCGAAAAATCTACAATAGTGGCGTGATCCATAAGTAGACAAGGAAGGATTGACTGGCAACTGTACTGTCAGCTACACGTGGGCAACTCAGAACATCAAGTTTTCATCCTCTCTGACATAACAACTGCAATGATATACAATGGGATATTTGAACCGAACATTATTGTACCTTTTTATGTATTCTTTGAGTTGTAACGAACAGCCACCGCACATCATCAAGTCATCTGATACTTCGTTTGGTTGTCAGTACATTCGAATTAATATTCTATACATTCGTGAGATAAGTAAGCTTTTGAAAGTTGTAATTAATAGAGGACAGATTTTTACGACAGATTCAACAAAACATGCGTGTATCTAAAAAATGTGAGACTTCAAACTATTACAAATGAAGCCTACAACAGCTACATATCTGTAGTAACAACAATGCAAAGGCGGTTGACGAGTATGACGGTCTAGTAGTTGGAAAAACTCTTCCTTGAACATTTTAAGGCTACCCATAAATGAAAATGTTGAGACCTCAAAAATCTAATACATAAGTTTCACGGTGGTAAGGTAAATCATGTGCAAACACCTTATCTTTCCACGTCGAGATTTTTACTTGTTGTATTATTGCGTAAAATTGAAAATAAAATATAGACTGACTGTGTAGGACTGCAGGTTTTGAAAGCGTACAAATTAGATTTAGTGATTACGGAACAAAATGATTGCATTAAATTGTGGGTTTTTAAATTGTCGACATCGATGGGAATCAAACTTAATCAGCATTAGGATAATGCGAGCATATGTTGGTTGAAAGAATACGGAAGAACTTATCTTCAGAACTCACAACTGATAACTTTTGTGGATTTCAAATCTCAACCGATCAAGTTTTAGTGTCGACGAGGACACAAACACAACTTCCTATTCAATACGAAGAGGGGACAAAAACAAATCCAATCAGTGGGATTCCAAGTTTTCTGCCTTACAGGCCTACCTAGGCACGCATACAATCGTAAATTACGCTAACGATGGTAATAACTGGAAAATTTTTCTTTACACAACTCCATTACATTCCCGAACGTAGCGCCAAAGTTGCGTTGTTAGTAAAAAGAAAGCCAAATTCAGACATTGGAAATTCAAAAGCCCTTAAAACAAGCGTATACACAAATCGATTTCCAGAGCGAATTTAATAATCTCGTATGCTGATGGCATTCTTAAACGCGCACAAAGCAGAAAACATTAGTTGGGAAATGAGGCATTTTCAGACTAATTGCATCTCCTTCCCTCTATCTTTATCAGCTAAAGTAAACATACATAACATATGCATAAGTATGTACCATGAACATGAACGAAACTTATAGGAATCACTTGTATAGCCGGACGTATACAACAGAACTGTTGTAAAGAGGTACACTTCATAAAATACTACATTTCCCATTTCCGCTGTTCTTTCATTTGATGGGACTGTCATATATGTAAATGTAGGATTAATGTCAAGGATTACACACTGTACGTAGAAGCTTATGCTCCCTCAGCATATTCAACGACATGATTCCCTGGTCGAAGAAATGATTACCGAAAATTCAAATAACACTGAATAAGAACCTAGAAGATTATTATACGCCACCATGGTTTCATCTTATTGTGTACAGAGAACCACATCAATCCTTGATTCTTATTTTAACAATATGTTAAGATTTGTCGCTTGGTTCCTTACTTTTATGACAAAAGTAGTTACTTGCACATATATGCTCTCTCATCTTGTCATGAGAGGAAGGACTTATAGCGAAAACAAGAAAAAAATAGTTTCAACTTCCTGGAATGAGAACCCATATCAGTGCTGTCAGTTTCCATGCACGAGGATGACATTGTCAGATGAAGGGAAAGTCGAGAAAAAAGTATCTGCACGTTACCGTATCTTTGTTAAACAAAGCTTCCCCGAAAGAAACAAAATGTTTTAAAAAGATTCGTCACTGTCTTTTCCGGTCTTTACCTTGACGCTAGTTGTCTGAATTAACCACCTCGCCACCCACGGTTTGAAAGCAAAGTTTCTCAAGGAGTAAAAAACAAGGTTACCTGTTAGTTAAAATTGCTACTTTGGAAAGTAGTTCACGTATACATACCTGCACTCCCTTCCATCCAAGTCCCTAGAGTCATCCAGAAGATTCGGAAAGACAGAGTCACAGCAACGGAAGACAGTTAATGATTAAAATGAATGTAAACCCAGATGAAATTCCTTAGCTTCGCTTTTTGTGAGAAATCAATTCTTTTCATGTTCCGACTTCCTCTACATTAGCTATTTCTTCTGCGTACATTTATTTGATCAAACACTATACACTACCTAAATGAGGGCTGGCAGAGCGGAGCAGGGACACTAATCTAATCCACCCAATGATGATCTCACAAATGAGATCATCCTTTTCGAAAGCAAACAACAGAAAGTAGTTTATCCTAAGTTCCATCTCTAATATGAAAATAGAATGCTGGAAGATTCAGAAGGGTCAGTTTGTTTTGATATATCTAGTATTACTTACGGGCCACAAACTTCATTTTATCCGTTTTATTCAACGCGTCCTACAATGGAAAAAATGCGTTCTTTTAATTATACCTTAATATATTGGAGTCTCAAATGTAGCATGCTCGTAAAGCGGTTGTAGGGGAAGATGTTCTACCGCGTGAATGACTACCACAATATGTAGACTTTATTGCCCCATAAAATTTAGTACTGACTCACTCAATACGTCATGGTGAAACAAGCTTACGGGCAAGCCTTTGCTTCAAAAACTTCAAACAATAGGAAAAGCTGGCATTAGTATCCATACAGAGAAAAAGCAAGAAAGAAAGGAAACGAAGTAGAAAGGTACGAAACATAAAAACACAAAAGAACATTTCGATCATGTGCCAATAGATGTGTGAATAGTGTGAAATACAAAAACTTAAATAGAATTGTCGCATGAACTATCGCGCGTAACTATATTTATCAAAAGCGAACACATATAAAATAGGTAGTTTTATGCGTCGCTGTTTAGTACCCTTTACTTCATCAAACACACTCGACTTGAAAGGAGAGAATAAAAACTAAATTCAATTTGGTCTTTCACTACTCTCTCAATACAATAACACGATACGATCAAAATTATCCAAGTTCGCTTGGTCGCCTTTACCTACACACATGCATATGAAGGCTGGCGGTGTCTTTAATGCTATTAGTGATTTTTTCTAATTTAGATTTTCATCCCTACATACTTTCTATTATCTATTACTCTTGATTCCTCCAATACATGCTAAGATGGATGGATGAAAAGTACAATAAACTAACATTAACTCATTTGAGAATACACGGTTCACGCTACTATAACTACAACACTTTTGCTCTGGGCACCTGTACATGTCAATACGTACATGACAGTCAGCAAAAAGAGTTTCATCTATACTAAACACTACAGTAAGTGTACTGGGTAGGTCCGTTTATGTTCAAGCCAAATTCTCGGTTGTTATTAGTCACTCTAAAGGAAGGTATATTTGCTTTTCGAATTCCGGAAGTGCAAATTGCAATCATGCGTGCGGGATGAATTACAACAAAATCCTGAGAATGCAAAACCCCACAGTCAAAACAGTTGACCGCTTTGGATGCCGAACGACTATGGTTTAACATTAAATACCGTGTATATCCAATTTCTCACAATCCCCACCGTGCTTCTAGCAATACTTTATTTTGATAAAAACACGTAAAATTTACGCACAATCAACATATTATTACCAAAAGATGTCCGTTATACAATATAAAGTTTTAGGTTCTCTCCCAGAAATTATGTATGACATATGTATGTACACTAAAAGATATCTGTAATAACTAATCAAGGAACACCAGCCATATAGATAAGCCACCAGCTTTAATACGGGCTACGTTGACCCGGGGTATCCTAACGATCACGCTGACAGGAAATTAGGTTTAAATAGGATGTGACGCCAATTCAGACAATCAGTTTGTTTGAAGTAAGTAATTATTATGAAGTATTAGGTTGGTTCAAGTGTACGATACCAATAATATGTGGAGTTTTTGTTGTTATGACACATTTTATACGACCATCCGACCTCATCCATGGATATGATGTAGATATGAAAAGCTTAATGTGTCTTATGTTCCCCATTATTTTATATGGATCGATTCCATGAAACTTAAAAATCAATACTACATCATCATCAACGTATACATTCTTGCTACTGGAATCAGGATGGAATGTCTCATCGGATGATACAAAAGCAAACAACATTCCGAATTCCTGGAGATAAGAGGTTACCGTCAACATACATATCCTTTCGTTTCATGGGCCTTCGGGCGTGTGTAACATCCGCAGGTTGCAAAACTCGCTGACGGACGAAAGAAAATAAACAACACTGTAAACACGACCAACTCAGCAATGGATTACGTAGGAACGCTTTTGTATGTATGTATTTCTAGCTGAAAGCTTGAAACTGGATATTTTCTGATGATGAGTTCATATTTTTGAATTTGCAAAAGGGGCCCATCACAATCCAAAGTAAATAAGGTAAAAATAAAGGATATACGTACAGACTACATATATACTATATTATAGAGGTCCCCAGTGCTGCTGCAAATAATATCAGTATAACCAAATCCGAAGTAAATTTCACCTTCCAGAAAACTTCCTCGGAATTTAAAAATATTGGCACAAACAAAATGAAAACGCAAAACAGCTTATGGTTTGTACAACCAAGTTTTCGTGACTATACTTTAAAAGACAAATGGAAAACATGGCACACATACATAAATAATACAAGGAAAATATGAGAAATAATACAATAGGACATTATATACTATAGGTCGGTATTTGATACGATATCTTTTTTCATAGACCAGCAATGTATTCTATGCTGTAACAAAATTCATTTCCCAAAATACTTTCTGTGATCCGGGTCTCAAACATCGAAGCAAGTCTCAGTTTTCCGTTTTTCAGTCCGGAGGTGAACTAGGTGAAGTGGCATTTAAATTAAAAGGTTTCATGACTATGTTTTCATATAGGGGATTGAACATGGAAAATATTCCTGCTAAAATTGATATCGACAGAAACTCCAGAGCTGTCTTTATGATATGAAGGTAGGTAAGACTCAACTGAAAGGCCGAGCACGTATCACGTTCTTCATGCTAACGGTAAGATAGTGGCGCGCAGTCATATCTCACAAGCTGTACTTATATGGAAAACTTGGATGCATGACTACTCCTGTAAGTTAAATCAGGGGAGAAATTCCCAGAAAAATAGACAGAAAGGGGGACCCATCTAAGATTTTAGTTACCCTTCGTAAGACATTCAGTTCCCTTTATGGATATTTCCTGATTTCTAGACTAAAGATTTTTAAAACATCTGAAGATTGTCTAGACTAGATTTTTTATTAACGATCCGCTATTTATGGGTAACAAATGAAGTAATCATGATTGTAATTTTCCCCAGTTCAACGACGCATGGATCCAGGCTTGTAAATTTCGCAACTATTACGTCTATTACGTAGCTCGAGTATTGTTAACTTCAGAACGAATTTAGAACAAACAATATTCCTTTTAGTTTTGTGGGATTATCTCCACGAAACAACTGAGAGCTTGGCATGTCATGTTTAAGATGGTAAGATAATCACAGTGACAGTCCCACTAATAGGGTAAGCGTAAAATCGTCATAGACCACCACTTCCTCATTATCCTAGATCATCTGCACTAGATTTTTGACATTTTTAAAAATCGTGGACGTGATTTTCTGTATGCCCAGGAGGAGGGTGAATCTGTGAGATTAAGTTATTACATCCGAGATAGTTTTTTAACTGCCGTTGCACATATTCCCCGACCACTCTTTGATGCTAAAATTTTTACCCCATAGAACAGCCTCTGGACAGGAATAACCATGTACGCCAACTTGGCATCCATATGTTTGATCTTTAAAATCAGAACTCGAGTGTAATAGTGATAAGGTCTTTTATACGCAAGTCTAGGTATGTTGTATTGTATCAAAATAAAAAAAAATCGTCTCGTGCTCTACATTCTACATTAGTATGACATACACCGAATGGCTGAGCAAGTGTGGTGTGTACACAGAATAAGCACATTCCTAAGAAAGGAAGAATGTTGTTAGTAAAGAACGAAGCATACTTATAGATATACTGAGAGGAGCAAAACAAAAACAATTATCTTCACAAAAGGGTTCCGGCAATGAAATGTCAAAAGCTATAGTACAACTTTTGAAAATAGCTCAATGTTGGTGGAGAGAGAAAGAGACAAATAGATAAAGAGAATAGGTTGCTGGAAGACAGTGAAATCAGATTGAACTCAGGATCTCAAGTCAAAGTTTCCCATTTGCATTTTACAACATCCTTTCGATATGCTGAAAGAAAATTTAGAATGAAATCACCTTAAAGGCAACACGATTCGTAACCGTATTAATTTGTGATGTTATATCATGATGCCAAACTTCTATTTCCATATAGGATCAACCCTGGCCGTTATATATGTATCTATATCCCAACCTGATTTATTTTAAATAGGTACACCATGTTGCAATGTAATACAAACGACAGAAAAGATTGTATTCTCGATGATAACATAACTTGATCTTATTTTTGCTACTAACCCGAAGTATGTAGTGAGGCTCATCGTCTGTTCACTCAGATACACACACATCTATGCGCAGCAATATTCCAAAAATGATGGAACCAGTAGGATGAATACGTTTCTACATGAAATGGAATATAAATTGTTCGGGTAGTTTTCCCTAACGTAAATGCCGTCATTCGTTTTTACGATTGTTATTCCAAAGCCAAACCAATTGAATACACTAAATAATCGTATACGAAACAAGTAAGTGTATATACAAAAAAAGCTCATATATACGAAAAAAATAAACATAAAAATTATCATATAGGAAAAACTAATCACATACGGAAAAAATAATCTATACGATATCATCTACGTCCATCGACAAGGAAATAGATATGCTACTCATCCGTTGTTACACCTTCTGTTATTTCCCCTGATTTTACTATTTAACCAACTGAGTGAGTAATGCTGATGGGATCAAATCAAGAGTTTGGAGACATGAACTTCTGGACTATTTATAGTTTAACACCGCGCCCATTATTTGACTTATTCTATTCATTTGCCAGCAAACAAATTACCGCTCCGTTCAGGCTCGGTTCTTGGGCTTTGACAAGCAATTAATTGAAAGGTTCCCTGTGTCAGAATTGCATCATATTTGTTGAAAATGTAATTTCACATCAAGCTGCACACCGGAGCGTACATCCAGAGTAAAGTCAAAACGGTATTCTAATTTCACACAGGCCTTTCCGTGTTCGAGTGTAAATACTTATCTATTCGAACGCATGCGAGTTTACAGGCAAATTTACTCACAAAATCATGCTTTAACGGTTAAGTTTCCTTGTTCCTCTTGGACAAGTTATATATTTACAGTAAGTTAATATATGTATGTTTGCAGTAAATACCACACACCAAATTAAGTGTTTCACAAAAAATACTATATTATCAATATACAACGTAACCACAACTTGAGATAAGAACTGTCGTTCGAACATAACGCTTTTTGTGTACATTCATTCAATGAATTGCATTATTACTTATATATTTTCTACTCTATATAGTAATAATAAGTTAAGTATCGTATCCTTTGCTCATTTTGAAGTTTGACATTTCTGATTTAATCAAAAGCAATGTATTCTTGTTGTTGAACACACCACTATACACACAACTGAGTTGATAAATCCTTGCGGTATGCTCCCCAGTGTACTGAAAACTATACATATGTACGCATGTACCTCTCGCAAAGTTGCCCATCAACTTGTTTATCACCCTAGAAATTCCAAGAAATCAAACCTGTGATCACTCACATATAGTAGTGATTTAATTTATACAAAGAATATGCACGCATTTGGCTCCTTTCATTTAATTCCTTTTTTTTATAACGCAAGGACCACGAATACTTTCCACAAATTCACAATCATTTCACGTATACAAATCTAAAATTACTAAAAGCTGATAATATTCGAGGGAAAATGCACTGTAAGGCTTATGTAGAAATGTATTATGCTACAGATTAACGTGTATATTATGCAACCAACTTAAAAACTTGGAACTGTAGAGACAGAGAGAGAGAGGGGATGCGGCGCATTAGCATCTCCACTGTAATTACCGCACAAGGCCAATAAGCAAGTAAATTCTAAAAAATGACCGTCAATGTAAAAAATGACTGTCTATAGACATGTAAAAACTTACCGTCAATTTCGGACTCGTTGATGGCAAGATCAGTGAGTTGTATAGTAATAATTATAATAACAAATTGCCGACCGGATCACACCATTGACAATATAATAGCGAACAATAGTTACAACGCGTGTACACTTTATCAAGTTCCCGGAGGAATCCGCCAAATATTTATTCTCTTTTTTCCCTTCTCAGGTGTATGTGTGTGTGTAATGATGAAAGTAATAATTACAAGGTATTCAGTTACTTTTTAAACAGATGATACAGAGCCTGGTGATTTTTAAGAGCATCCGGGTACTCCCGCGAACTGCAGATATATATGCTCCGTTTGTATTTAAATAACGATAATATTATCAGAGTATTTATATACAATAATAATATTGTAACAAAATTTGTTTTTTTTTCTTTCAAAGCGATGACAGGGAACTTTTAGTTCGTAGTACTTTTAGGTTACGAATAGTCGTGAGAGATAAATTCCGGAGGAACTATTTTATAATAATGTAGCCACTGCTTGTGGGAATAGTAACATTTTTTTGGGGGGGATTGGACAGAGAAAAATCTGTTAAATGAATATTTAGACGGAATTAATGTCAAAGGAGTGATGGTGCGTTTAAATAATATGGAGAAGTCAAAGTATTTGTGTGTAGACAGGAATAAATAGTGAGATGAGATGAGAGATGAATGATCAAGAAGAAGAGATGATTTTGGTTTGGGTTATATATATCGGGTTTTGCTCTTATGATTCTCTCGTTCTTGTTGCTCTTCTTGGTTTGGTTTGGTTTGGGTTTTGCTCTTCAAGGGATGGATGCAACACACACCAATACACTGGGCAGATTGGTAATGGACTGGGAATCCGAGGCTGAAATGCATGGCTTTTATATACGAAAGCTCTTTCGCCGTGTCCCTCTTGGCTGTAAAGGGAACTAACACAACTTACCACAAGACTCGAACAGGATTTCCAACGTTCAGAGGTCCTTAATGTCCCAATGTCCCTACTCAATCTTCACTGATAAACCTTTTCGCGTTAAAAAACTTTCGCGGGATTTAAACATTTTATTCACGTCCCTCAATTATAGACTTCTGGTTTTCGTTTGGGGGAGAAGTCTCGTTATTCCTTATTTATTTTTAACCACATTACCCCAAAAAGTTTTTCCGTAATGCTTAATAAATTGGGGGTTTTGGTGTAAATTGTTTTTGATGTAAAAATTGTTTTTTGTACAAATTGTAATTCTGTAGAAATTGTGTTTGATACAAATTGCGATTTTTCATCAAATGTTCTTTGCATGTAATTTCGTATAGTAATTGAAATACGGAAATGTTAATGCAATTGAAAATTAATTGAAAGAACTTTAACTTCACTAATAATTATTTATTTCTTAATTATAGTGGCATTATGGCTCCGTGTTTAGTAAAGAAATAAATAGTTAGTGAAGTTAAAGTCCTTTCAATTAATTACTATGTAATTTCGTATAAATTGCAATTTTGTAAGAATAATTATTGTCATTTTGTATTGCAATTTTGTCAGTCATTTTGTATTGAAATTTTGTAAGAATTGTCATTTTGTAAAATTTTAGTTTTGTATTGCAAATTGGTTTGAATTGCAATTTTGTATGAATTGCAATTTTGTGTGAATTGAAGTTATTCAATAATATTATATGCTATTTATTATTATTCCCCCAGTCTGGTTTAGCTGTGGTTGGCAAAATGAAAAGAAAAGGATGCAAAGGACCGTTATCGGTTGATCTATAAATCATACTGAAGTGAGTCAATACCGCGGCAAACTTATGTAATAAGTAAACGCATCTCAGAGTAAATACTGCAATCAAGTAAATATTATCACTGTAAATAATCATTGTAAGTCATTCCAGTATTGAAGGGAAATAAGCTAAAAATTGATCAATGACACAGCGTCACGAATTTGTAATAACTTCAAAATAACTTCAAAATGATTTGAAATAATTTCTAAAAAATTGTAATGTTATTAAAATAATTTTGTCATAATTACTAAACAATGCGTAACGAATTTTTAGCAATTTATTAATATTTTTACGGATAATTTGTCAAAATGTAACTCCATTTGCAATACTAAATAATGGAGTTTGTATATACAGAGTTTGGAAGATGAATTATGACAGACTGCATTTTTTAATTGCTTCAATTTTCGGTTTTTTAATTTTTTGCAATCCTTTGACTCAAATAATTTATTTGTAAATAAATTATGTAAATAAATTATGGACTTAAAATTTCTTAGGTATAAATTTGATTTAAATAAAAATTTACGGTTTATGTGTACTTATTATTATAAAGTATAAGTATAGATTCCTGCCAATTGGAAAGCATTAGCGTATTATTTTGTGGGATTAAAAAACTAAATTACTTTACTTTTTTGTCATAGAGAGCTGGAATTTCTACACAGTTGATAGTCGAATGCTTTCACAACATGACTCTCCACTCCGTAAGTGTCGTTGCACTAGTGGCCTTAATTATTGTGAGACACAGTCAGTGTCAGATTAGTGAAGATTTTATGACTTCTGGAGCTGCCGGTAATACTTTGAGCGTCAAGAGCAAAGACGTTTCTTCCCGAATTAAAAGGTGTATAACTAATTATACCCATAGACATAACTTGGAGACTTTTTCTCTTTTTATAGAATTTCACGTTTTTATGATTTTTATGCAATATAAGTATGGGAATGACAAAATAATTCTGATGTTTATACTCTTTTAGGTACGTACTTTACGATGTCAATCACGGCGAGGGGTTTAACTTAAAACGGGATGTTTTCGTACGAGTAGCACCGATCATTAAGTCTTTGAATGATTTGGATAGGAAAAGTCAATGGATACTGGTGATTCATTTTAATTAATGATTCTCTGACGGTCAATTTCGCTTTTTACCCCACGCCATTATTAGTTTTTTTCTTCATTTTCGTTAAAAAATAACTTTGCCATCACTGCTTTCACTTAAGTTATCTCCGTGCTCGTGGCTTTTGATTCTACCAATAATTTTTACTATATGTAATTGAATGTGGATCTGAACACCTAAAAGTTTGTGCTAAATGCATACTAAAATAATTTTAGTAAAATTACATCTTCTTTTGTTGGAAACTAATACCATGTTGCGCCATTTTATTATTTATTAGCACCTCCGTCCAAAAGTGAAAAATTGGCCCTTAATAATTGCTTCGACGTCTTTAATTTGCACAGGTGCTTCACCCCTGGGGACATCTCGTCCATTGGTCCGAATCGAATTACTTCCCATGGAAGACATTCTTTGACATAAATGAAATTCAGAAATATATTCCAGCAATTGAATTTCAAAGTTATTTGGAAGGTAATAAAAGGGCCATTTCTAGCCATAATAACTCTATATGTCGGATGGTTGTATTTTTACAAGCATGTATTTCCCTGAATTAATTCAACAACCTACTATTTGATAATATGAATATTTATTTTTTCATATTATAGCAATTTGTTTATTGGTTGTAGATCATGGGCTGGATAATGTACTAGATGGTTTTTATCAGCTACAACACTTCCCCTTGAATAGTCCCACGTCAAAATCGTGGCGAGAAAATGTAAAGGTCGTGCCTTGTGAAAACGATCTAAGGTTCATAAGGTATGTTTTGCACATTAAAAATATAATAAATATTAAGTGCACTAAAATAAAATGAATTTTAAGTGCACTAAAATAAAATAAATAATAAGTATGTCATGTTGGTAAAAATTTCAGAGAAAGTTCCTCCGATTTATTCTCCGGCTCATCCTGGACACACACTTTCTATAGCAAAAATGCCACTTGCTTGGGTGTTAAAGGCTACAGCTGGAACGTAGTGAATTTTTTGATGTCCCTGGAAGCCAGGTTATTTAACCCTAAAGAATATATAGTACCTTAAAGCTTAAAAAAGGATAAAAGGTTTCAGGATATTCATAAACATACTAACCATTGTGAATGCCCATATCCAATAATTGCAGAGCAATATTTTTGGACAAAGCGGAGGTCATTTTATGGGATCACTACGGGGGTTCGGAATGGTGGGAAGCCAGGAAAAGTCTCAAATATGCTAGTCATCTGCAAAACCTTGCAATGGATTGGGTGAAGATTCACATTCCCCATTTTAACCTCAGTGATTTACGCTCTTCCGGTTACATGGGTGTGCACTTAAGGCGGAAAGATTTTGTTCAGTTCCAGAAGAACCAACCCTCCTTACAAGATGTTGCCAATCAGATAGTTCACCACATCACTGTATTGCGGATCTCATATGTATTTATTGCAACTGATGGCAATGAGAGTGGTGAGTATATGTGTATTCATAGTTAATTATTTATAATTAAATATTTGCAATTAATTATTTAAAATCTGCACAGAAAAGATAACGTCAAATTTGCAATTTTATTTTCAGAATTTAATGCTCTTCAATATAAACTTGACGATATTAGTACGACGAAGGTGAACCTCTACCGCTTTAATTGTTCACAAAGAAATTTGTCGGATGGGGAATGTGCTATAATTGACCAAATAATCTGCAGCTGGTCCAAGTATTTTATTGGGACGGAAGTCTCTACATTTACACTTCGGATATTTGAAGAGCGTGAATTGCTTGGTGTGGACCCTGTATATAATTACAATTTGATATGCACAGGGAAGCTGCAATGTGCAAAAGGAACGCGATGGCCTATAGAATAAATTACTTCACGTGTCTTAAATTATTTAATATTTTTACTCAAGAAAGGAAGTAACATGGACAATTATTGCATTTCTTTTGGGAATCCGTGCTTGAACTTCTTCTGGTAAAGATGATGCCAACAACTCATATAATACATAATACATCACAATACTCTAAAATCCTATTCATGTATAGACACTTAAATTAAAAATCAACAACTTCTAGCTAATCTACCACTATTGTTTATTTATCCATGCCCATTTATTGTATAGTCATGTTGTCATGTAGTACATGGTAAATTGTAAAAGACAGCTGTTCGCTAAACCACATGCCCGTATATAATACTAAAAACGTCCAAATTGTATTTTCCACCACGTGTAAATAAGAAAAGAAGCTCAATATTTACCATCATCAATCTATATATTGTATAACATCACTCGATCGAGTCATTTCCGACAATGTATGCATTTTGGTATCGTATACTACAGTAATATACTATATACTATTCAACTATACTTTACTAAATTCACGCCATAACTTATTATTGCTAGCTAACACAACAACACAAGTAACATGTACACCTGGGAAGTTGATAAAATTATGAATGAATCCATTGATACAATCATACAATGAAGAGTTTACACAAGTACTCGGACGGAACCTATAGAGAGAAATTTGGTGCGTACAAAGATCGTCTTCCTCGAAAAAGTGCTTTCTTTCCCTGTGTATTACATGCCATATGCCAGCGATAGGGAAAGCTGAAAGCTCATTCTATTATTATGCAATAATTGTTTCAATAAATAATGACAATACTAACAATTATTTTGATAATATTTTTTATTGACTTATAGTCTTGTCGTGTTGCAATTTAGTTTTATTATTTTGTGCGATTTCTCATTATTTTTATTATTTTGCGTCATTTTGTATTACTTTGCATTATTTTTATTATTTTGCGTCATTTTGTATTACTTTGCATTATTTTTATTATTTTGCATTATTTTTATTATTTTGCATTATTTTTATTATTTTGCATTATTTTTATTATTTTGCACTATTTTTATTATTTTGCATTATTTTTATTATTTTACAATATTTTTATTATTTCGCATTATTTTTATTATTTTGCATTATTTTTATTATTTTGCATTATTTTGCATTATTTTGCATTATTTTGCATTATTTTTATTATTTTGTATTTAATATTTTTTTATTAATTTATTATTTTGCTTCTATCATCTTGTACACAATTTGGAATATTTTTTGTGCTATTTTGTATTATTTTGAAATATTTTGTATCATTTAAATTAAATTTTATAGTATTTTTGTTCCAACATGATATTACATACAATCAAAAGCCTGATATTTTAGTGTATACAATTTACAACATTTTGCCACGCTTCCAATTTACGTTTAAGCCCGCACCGGATATTCTTCTTTGCCGGGTTTTTCGGTGTGTGAAACTAAACTAATCGTATAACTAGACTTCCGTATGCATGAAACTGTGGCTGCAAGGGATGAACGAGCGTGCTATACGGAATTCTGCATATATGCGAAGAATGCTTCCAGAGGTTTTTACACACGCTTGGAATGTTAACGCATATGCAGGCAGGCAGACTTCTCTCTCTCTCTCATTTACCAGCTGACGTTTGCAAAATTGAAACATAAACATTGCAATTCCCCATATAGTGCTACACATATATTTTTATGTTACACGAGAATAATCCGCGAGTTAAAATCATGACATCACCAGTGAAAAATCACTCCCTGATTGTGTATTGTTTATTCAGTTTCCGTTGTAATTTACAATAAATAATATTGCATAAAGCGTTTTAACATAAAAATACATTTTCCAGCTGTGTGGGTTTATATTAAGTTTATTTACTTAATTATTTAATTAATTCATCACGCGGCTCCGCTTATATTTCATTCGAAAAACCCATCCGCGTTATTACCAAAACATTTCCAATAATTTATTTAGAGAGGAATATATAACTTGACAAATAATAAAGACATCCCCACTGGTTGACATGCTCCTTTTGAGGTTATTAAATTTGTAAAATCTCGTTATTCTATCTTACTAAAGCTCTAATTTAGTTTATTTTTTGGTATAATTTATAATGCATAAAATTAATTTTGTAATATCTTTTTGATCTAATAAACCCTTTAGGAATATCCGACGACTTGGCCTCCAACAAACGCACCATGGTCGACTGGTTCGGGAAACCGTGCGAACGCTCTTTATTTCACCTGGAGAAGAAACCCCCACGGAGACGATAACTGAAAGTATGCAAATATTGTCATAATTTAGAATAAGGTCGTTTGTTTGAGACTATTTATAATTATTAATACTGATGACGAATGGGAATTATCATCGTGCGGGTCCATTGTTAAAATTGTTGCAAAATTATTTGCTTAGAATTTATAGAGAATATTATTTAGTTAGAAATAAATTCTGGTCCCGTTTTATAATGTGCACATGTGTGTATTGTTTTTTTCAGTGACTGAGAAGTTCTATATCCTGCTTGGGACTTCAAAACAATATGTTCCATGCGGACGAGATCGGCAAAAATTGATGGATTTACTGCCAAGGGACAGAAATGAACTTCCAGCACGTCGAATGAAAGATAGTTTCACGTCTGCTATAATCCCACTGACGACAAATGAAGAACTGCGAGATCGGTACATTAATGCCCATGGAAATGTAAGAATCGGGAGACTGTTTGAAGACTTGGATATATTTGCTGGTTCGTGGGTAAATTAACAAAAGGCATGTTGCTCTCGTTGTAATCAATTCAGTTGTCAGTAGTTTTTTACTCTCAACAGGACGTTGCTGCTATCAACACATTTTGAACCCGAAATCTCAGGGTATGCCGAATCCGTATAGCTGCGTTACTGCTCTCGTGGATAGTATTCAGTTCAGCTCAAATTTTATTTCCGTAGGTGGTTCGACAGCATACACAAAACATGAAATTAAATTTAAAAAATCCAAAGTAGCTGAATTTAAATTAGAGTACTGATTAAAACTACGTACTATTTATTTTTAGACTACTGAGGACATTCGTCTTAGTGGTCACGTTTCTTGGGTTGGCAGATCCTCATTAGAAATTTCTATTTTGGTCGACCAAAAAAACGATAAAGGTGTCTGGAAAGCAATAACTGAAGCTTTATTTGTTTTTGTTGCTCGTGATCCAATGAACCAAGGACCAGCGTTTGTAAATCCTCTTGTTGGCGACACGGAAGAAGAAAATAAATTCATCCTCTCAGGGGAAGGTCCGTACTACTGATTAATACTTTGCTTACTATACATGTTATTATCCAAAACATGTAACCTAAATTCACTGTTCTTGTATTGTTTTTAGAAAGGAACAAAAAACGGCGAATGCAAGCAGCACAGTCTTTATCCAATACACCCCCAAATACTGAAGAAGTCGAAATCATACATAAAATATACTCAGGTTTTCACGAAATCGGTCTTACTAGTGCCCCTCCATCTACTAATGCACAACATATGAGAGACTGGGAAATAAACACGCTTTTGTTGTGTCACCCACAGGTATACCAAATAATTGTTAGTTGTTTAAGCCTTTTTTTGTCCACCATTAATTTGATTTGATTTGATTTGATTTATTGTCACATTAACACATACACAATACTAATGCCGTAATTTCGTGGTTATACACAAGAAGCTTTTAGCATTGGAGATAGTAGACA
>JAQGAK010000830.1:0-51082 GCA_034696945.1 Lipothrix lubbocki | reverse complement strand
ATTATAATAATAATAGGTTGAGAGATTTTCCAAAGTGCAGAGCACGCTTTTGTCGATGTGGCCGTTAAGGAGCCGAGAGAGAGTCCGGTTTTCACATCGGATGATGTGAAACACGTCTGAAGGACGTTTTGGTGGAGTGTTGGGCAAATTGATTGGGTTGATGGTTGTTGTCGAGAGAAGGAGCAGCGCGTTACTTCAGTAACGCGGAGAGTAAAGAGATCTTCGGATCTCACAATATGCATTAAAATGCATTATAAACTATATGCATGGTAACATATTTTGTCTATTCGTGGTTTTGTTTCTGATGTTTTAGGTTTTTATTTTTTTATGCTATGATTTGTATTATTATCTGTCAGGAATAATGTATTTACATATATAAAAAACATGAATGCAAGAAAGAGCAGAATATATCCGGTGGCAAATCTTCGGTCTCTCAAATGTTTCAAGAATTTGCAACCCTAATCTCCTTACATAATAGTTTGAGTATGTGTGTGTTTATGCATCAAGCTAAAAACTATATGTGCTCTGGTTTATTGTAGAGATTGATACAGTTTTATATTATTGCTTTGCTATGATCCCAACTGTTGTGGTTCAGTGTGTTTGGATGTTCACAGTTCTCTAAAACATGGTACAAAACCATGCATTTACTATACTTATAAATAGAGGAGTACATAAGAGGAGTACATAAGAGATGAAGAAACAAGTTTTATGAGGAAATTTAATAATCCCGCAATATTTACCCCGCTACCGGCTACATTGTCTGGGATAAAAAACCAAGCTTATTGCGATGTAATAACAATGCTAGTAAATGGTTGTTCGTACTATTACTTGTTGAGAAATGGTGTAGTACATATTTTATTTATCTTATTACGAGATAGTCTGGGTGTATTTGAAAATGTACATTTTATAGCTTTGAAACTTTAAGAATAGATGTTTTACTTTATAAATGTAAGTATGCCTATACATATTTATAAAGCCTTATAGCCTATATGTAATATGTGCAGTAGAATCCTTACAACTTTTAACATGACGACCAAGTTAATTTTAGAATGGATAGAAGGGTTGTAAAGTCATAGGGAAAGTGCCTGTTGTTTTCCTCGGAGCAAGATGATACTTACTTGTGCTATAAAACAAAATATAGAGTGAAAGTAAAAGAGATGGAGAGCGTGTAAAAGGATGACAGTTCATTTTATCATCATGTTATGACTGTGCAGTCAAGCCTCTGTTTTGTATTTAAGTCTATATTTATAAAGGAAACTATACTGTTTACTTATACTGCAGATGGTTTATTTGCACATAGGTAATATAGAACTATATACTTTATAGCGTATATACTTACCTATAGATATATAATACCTACTATGTACATAAGTAATGTGATCTTACAGCTCTCTTCTTCCAATGACAAACATAACATCACAGATGTTACTCTTAGATATTTCAAGTCAACAGTCGTCGACGGTGGTTGTGTTTCTGGTTACTGTTAGAGCAATAATACAAGAAATATAAGGAATTCGTACGGATGAGAAGCTTGGGAACAGATAGCTTTGTTCTTGTTTTGATATTTTCTCCCACTCTCTCTACTATGGTATTATAGGCACCTTCATCATTCCATTCCATGTCGACTTTGGGAGTTATTTATTATATATTGTGTAGGATGGTATAATTCTTGATACAGCGGTAAAAATATATAGATATTTACTATAGCTAAGACTGGGACTGTAAGATCGACGGAACTTCAGGGGTCTGTCATTTCTTTAACGTGTTCGATGTTGACGTTTCTTGATGTTTCTACGTCTGCAGGCTACTAACATATGCTAATGTTCCAAAAAGTAATTTGTTTTTAGAAGTATCTATATTTTATATTGTACAAATGTGCATTTATTTTGAAATTCAAATTTCCCCAAAAGTATATAACATTTTTGCAAGATCTTGTTTTTACAGTTAATTAGAATAATTGAAATAATGAAGAACAAAGAATAAAGTTACAATGTAATACAAGAACTGGAATGTTAACTTAGGAATAATGTAGGAATCAGAATTTACAGAAACTTCCAGAATGTTTCACTATATACATGCACCAATAAGGTTAAATTCGTTGAAGATTCCGAGAATTCTGGAATAAAGTGAACGTGGAATTGTTTAGATTGCATGAAAAAGAGATTTTAATTTAGTGTAACAATAAGTTGGATAACTGAAATATCTATCTTTGGATCTCAGAATGTCTTTTACTAATACTTTTCTTGATTGATCTGCAGGAGGACTCCTCAGCCCCGCCCCAGCATCCACATCCCTGGATAGTGAAAATGAAAATCACGAGATGAACACTTCTCTACTAATTGTCTTCCCCTCAATCCTGTCGCTGGTCGCAATCTGTGGAGTGATTGGGGTGCTTCTCTATTTTCGACGTAAACGTAAGAAATACTTTGTATTTAACTCTTTCAAGTTTTATAAAACGTATTGGCAAGTCCTAATTCCAAATGCACGGTACACATTTTACCTCTCGTGCCGCAAACCATTCGACTCTGGAATTTTTTGAACCTTTACTTTATGTATCATGGTAGAGTATCTTACATTAAGGGTTTCCAATCGTGTAAATTACTTGGTGTATCGATAACTCGTAGTCTAGACGTTGTTGATTATTACGGTAGCAAAGACGAAGAATGTACGTTAAGCTGGAAAGAACACTACTTTATTTGCAAGGTTCTTCCGGGTCTAAGTATACATAGGTATATAGATAGAGAGGTATAGGCTGATATAGTCTTATAGTCTAGTAAGTATTGTAAGGCTTACCCTACTAGTTCCAACATAAATTGTAGTTTCTCAAGAGATTTGACACGCCAAGTTAAATATCCTCCTCTGGGTTACAAACGACGAGTAATCACATCAGTCAGGGATCAAGCACATAATATATTAGGCATGCAGCGGGTTTTCCTTATTGCCATTCCACCACGTACATATAGATATATCTACATAAACCATGTATACTTACAGAAGCAATGAATATCATTGCATATAAGCCCCGAAAGAAAAATACGTCCCCATTACACACATATAATATCGGTGTGCTTACATGGGATGAAATCAGATGTCTGATATTCCAATTGATAAAATGTGGGTCTGTTCTCTGAGCCATGCGAACCATACGTTTATTACTTTAGAGCTTCCGATATGACTGAAATAATTTTCAAATTGTGAACTGTTTCTTTTATGGACCATAATATGCATCTAACGTAATGTATTGATTTATTCGCAAGGTTACTTGTCCAGCAATTCTGCGCTGCTGGTTAAATTGATCGTGGAGATTGTGATATCAAATCTGTAAAAGCAATCGGGTAGTCTCTGTTTAAAGAATACTTTGTAATACCAATACACAACATACTTGTAATTCTAAATACATATTTCCAGAGTCGGAAAATCTAAAATATTGTCAATGTTACAGTCAAAACTAGTATATACGGATATTAAATAAAGCCAATAGGAGAAAGCCCATGTAGTAAATAATGTCAATACAGGAAAATATATACGAAATCAAGTCAATGATAAGAAACTCCGTATTAAAAGTAACGCTAATAGACAAGGGAGTAATACGTAAGAATACTAATAAAGCATGTAAAAGGGTGGGTCGGGAGGACTTGGAAGTACAAAGACAGGAGCTCATTTGTATGTCCCTAGGAAGAAACTTCCTTAACAAACCAAGATTCGGTTAAGTATAAAGAGCTCTCGGATGATATCAGCATTCAGCATTACCAGAACGGGGATAATATCCGTCTGGATCCAAGTCACGTCGTCTCTCCACCGGATAAAGGAGCTTGTTTTCTCCGGTGTATACAAATATTGCTGTTCCTATCCATACTTTATATCCGCATATCATATGCATATAGTCCTTTTATAGTATTGTGTATATAGATGAACTTTTCCAAATCAGCATGCTATGGAATCAGATTGACAGTAACAAAAAATGGAATAGCAAAAGCAACAACAGCAAAGCAGAAACTAGACTATAAAGGAATATTGTCCTACTGGCAATTTAAACTCGCTCAGCAGGTCAGGAAGTTAGTTGGGTGTATATATGATCTTGTAATATTACTCTGTAATGCTTGCACGAGCGCAGGTACCTTTATTTTATGCATACATACATAAAAGCTATTATTATAAATTGTACAACATGAATGATGTTGGGCTTATGAGACTATTTTGTATATTGAAGGAGTAAGTAGGGAAGACAACGAGAGCAAATTGAGTTTTATATTTGGGTCCCCAATCTCCCCACCCGACCTGTGTGTTTTTGACACTGATTTTTAAATCTTGGGATGAATACGGAGAAAGCTCGAAAATAGATATCTGCAAGTGAAAGTGGTTCTTGGCCTTGTTTTGAATTTGCTGTATTTTGGTAATATACAGATGCACGTGCATATCGTAAAGATTTGTATATCTACAGTAATCTACGCCAATGCATTTTAAAAAGAAAAATTCTTTTTTAGAAATTTTAAATAAAATGTCGAGTTTTATGTTGAAAATTCATATCTATATGTGTATGTATATTTAGTTATTTAGTTTTACATATAAATTCTTTTGCTTCCATTCCGTTTTGTTAGTACGTAGTTGGGTATAAAATAGATAAAAAAGTCTGTGGAACAAGCCGGGGTTTAAAATTGGTACAATTGAATTTATTCGAAGGATTTTTCATTTTCTCCGAACATGTCACTCTATAGTGTTTTCTAGAATTTATGAAGGAGCTTTTTGCTTCACTGCATATTACTTAGGTATGTAAGCACTGATAGTAAGGTTTTTATGAACTTTTAGTTGTCATAGGAAAATCTACTAGTAGTAGAGGATATATTGGATATGTATAATGCGGATTTTCTTGGTTCTATATTTATATATATTATGAATGGTCGTTTGTAATATCACACAGGAATGGGCGGAGGACCAAAAACTGTGATTGGCAATTCGCCAGGTGGTCTACAGATCCTTATGGAGAGCCAGCATGAAGGGAGAAGCGAGCATTTTTGCGTTGTCAAGAGTGTCGACCCAACTGTCACTCACCAGGATCCCGTCCGATATAAAACTATTGAATCCACTTCGGGTGAGACACTTTTATAATATATAATTTATTTTAAAAAGAATTTTTGTACAGTATTTTCCTCTTTGAATTCACCCCCTCCCTGCTTGAGATTTAATTGAAAATTCGTTTGTGGCTTATTGGATATTATTGAAACCTTGGCCAATTTGATTCACATATACTTACATAACTGTTGAATTTTTAGTATTCGCAAAATATAAGGAAACCCCTTTAAACGTTCTCTTAATGTAGCAGATAAATTTGAGAGAGCGGATGTTAAGTTTTTAAAAAAATAATTTTTCGGAGACGTTGGGACCTAATAGCTAGAAATTTAATTATTAGTAGTGTGGATGTGTGCGAATTTTGCTAATAAAATTTGAAGATTATGTAATAATGTACAAAGGTTGTTATAAAACTGGGGACTTATAGTTAACTCATATACGAATGTCTACTTAAAAATACATACAATGCTACTTTTAAATATAGCAATTTTGGCTACTCAGCAGGGAATATTATGAAAGTAATACCCTATGTATAACATATATTGGGTAATTTACTACTTTGCTGTCACCATTGGTGAGACTGTTTACCAGGCTATTAACGGAATTTAATAGCATTTTTCCTCCCATTTCCTCTAGACTATGGCGACGATATCTGCCCCTATGCCACATTCCAACTTCCGGACAAAACCCCCCAACGCCCGATGCTGACTAAAGGCTTGGGCCCTCCTGGCACTGCTGGACTTATGGGCACGGCTCTGAGCTCCAAGAAGTTTGGGAGACATACCGGTGATACGATGTACAATGTGGGGAATATCTACAGTGGACCATATCACCTAGTGCAATCGCCTGGATTCATCTACAACCAAGCGACGCTTCCTTTGAGGGTGAGTGTAATTAATTGTATATCATACATACATATTTACATACATACTTAGATATTGAGATTCTGATTTTATATAGTATATGATATCATATAATTATATCTCTCAAACTTCGAGAACTCAATTTCTTGGCATAAAAATACCACCTGAAAAGGTAATTATGTACTTGTAAACCCGTAATAATAATGGCTTGAACTATAGATACTTTTATAAAACAGTACCAGTCTTTCAAAAAATCATCTCCACAGAAAGGTATTATTCACCCTTATACAATCTTTTGACTTGAATTTTATCCCCCAAAAATGTAACTGTTGGCGAGGGTGCAAGAAATTATTTAGTAGCTTCCTATTATCTATATGTGCGTATAGGTACTATACTATAATAATGACGACTGCACATTACTTCATAATATTTTATTTCTCATAAGTGCGTATCTTTGTTAGAGTAACCGAATCCCCCATGTCATTTTTGGCAAAGCCGTATGCTTTCACATTGTTCGCGGTGTTTGAGGGCTGGAGGAAACACACTCACACGTCTATAATATCAAAAGTATCTTCTACGAAAATTCCAGAATATCCTCTTCAACGACGATATGTTCCTCACGCGGTTTGTCCTCAGCTTTTCTTAGTTCTACTACAGTAGTAGTTCTTTGTCAAAATAATGCCTTCTTCGTAGGGTTACACACGGAGGCGAGTAGAGAAGCTTATGGTAACCAAGTTACAGAGTATCATTTCCGGATTAACGTAAGAGTATTGCCAAGGTCCCACGTCCTCCTCTTTCGTCCCCGTATGGCATGGCGGCTTTAGAACAAGCAGAATTCTCTCAATAATCGTAATATTCCGACGTGCATGACTTTACAGAGTGTGAGAAAGCACTTGCTTGAACTATATCTATAATACCTAGATATGTGTATGTCTTTACTAGAGTAAAGTTCTATACTACTTATTGTATAGATGTATATACTATATCTATAGAACCTTAGTAGAGGTTTTGAGGTAAATATGGAAGAAGAAGCAGGATCTTATTATATAACGAGTAGGCTAATGTCTCCCTATATATACAGGTTTGTAATTCTTTGTGTGTACCTACTTATGATATATACATTGTGTGTGTCTACAGTAAATCGCCTGAGAGCGTAAACCAAGGCAGCTGTATCTTAGATCGTGCTGTTCCACCAAGTATAATACTACATACCTAGTTTAGTGTGAGAGTCAATAGAAAGTAATTTGGGAGAATTACTCTGCAAATGGCTTGTCGGGCTGGGTATGATAGGGCATAATAATGCAAAATGTGGATGAGGAAGCGGGACACTTTTTTCCAGACTCTCCTATTCCTCTGCATGTTGTTATATGGACGCTGACTTTCTCTCTCTTGCTGTTGCTCTGAATTTTCGAAAAGGAAGGAACTGGTGGGGAAGTGTGTAAAAGTTTAAATGTTTGCCACGTGTATTATACACACAAGTGAAATGTTCATCTGCGAAAGGGAAATATAATGGCAGGCATGTATGTGTATAAATATATAGCGTCTGTCTGTATGTACAATCTCTATATGTAATGTAAGCATCAAAAATATTGACTGCGTTGCTAAAATGCGAGACTATCAGAATATCCATGGATGGCAGGTGGACGAGCGTTCTGCATTGGGAATGTGCCTGAAGGTCCGGAAAATGGAATTTAAAATAGTGAATGTATATAAGTATATCTTTGTATTGACAAGTTGTATAGTACCGCAGGTTTTCTTTTTGTTGTTGGTACGGATAATATTGAGGACCTACATCAAATGTGATGTGTTTCCATATACTTTTGTGAGTTTGAGTATGTAATGTAATACAGATAATATATGGTGATCTTGTATATTATATAGTAATAACTTTATTTACATATGTAGGACCTGGAGTACGGCAAAGTTGGTAGAAAAGAGTTACTGGAGAGTACGGAGAGTGACAATGTGGGGAGCACGGACTCGGAGGTGAAGAAGATACTGACTCTCCATCTGCCCATTTCCGAGTATGACACCCTTGGGTCGGATTCCGAAGGAGAGAAACGGCAGGAAAACTCTTCGCCTATTCATCAAGGTCCCCTTGGAATTCACGGGAGCTCTAATACCGTCCCCATTCAACATGAAATGGTCACTTTTCGTCAACGCCAACGATCTGGTAATTTCATGGTCTTTTATTTGAAGCATTGCTTTCCTTCACTACCACTCATGCCAAAAGTCTGTCTCCTATTCCAAGCCTTCCTCTCTTTCTCTCTCTCGCTCTCTTTCAACCAACACATTCCGTTATCCCGTATCTATACTTTAGCATCATACTATGTTACATATAGATACCAACGGTGTGTCCACATGGCAAGAGCGAATAATAAAACCTCTCTGCAAACACTCGTCCTGCTCCATCCTCTCTGCTTTCACAATACTTATTCTCTCGTAGCGTTTGTATATCCATGTATGTATCTGTATGTGTAGAATGTCCACAAACCTTCTCACCTTTCACTTTTCTATGCCATTCCTACTACATATTTTGAAACTCTTATATATAAGAGTGCATGTATGCACTCCAGACTCGTGTATTCTATCCGCTTAACTTTCCCCACCCAGCTGTAACACATGTCGAAGGCTATATGTATTCGGATTTGAAAAGTTTTTCAAAATGGGCCAAGTTTTCCGTTCTATGGAGTTGTACTTGTTGTAAGCAATTTGTAATAATATTTATATAGTTTTCTCTTCATAGAAGGTTGAATATTACGTAAAAAATTTATGCTGGTATACATAAACCTACCTATATGCTTTACTGGAATTTCTCTGGGGGAAAGTCTTATACCTTGCCTGGGGGTACATAATATTTTTTTGAAAAAAATGAAATATGACCCTTGTGACTTGACCAAGTGTTCATATAGAGAATAAGTTTTTTAAGTTTAGGTGAAATTGATGACTATTTTGAAAAATTTATCGAAGTCAAATCCATTTTTGTTATTAGTCTTTTGGATCTTGGAGTGTTTTGAATTCTTTAGAAAGGTTTTATAAGGATTCTGCAATTTTTGCAAGTGTGCTCAGGACTTTAACATACATTTGTGTGCCATTCATATTTGACATTTTTTGTCAGCGCAAAGAAAATTTTCCTATTCAAATATCTCTTTGTTGGGAGAAGGTTTTACAAGTAGTAACTAATGTGGCATTACATTTTTAGTTCTGAGTTTTGAATTCAAAAGCTGGAGATTCGAAATACAGAAAAGATTATAATAAGTATTTTTGTACGTTGAATTCTGTATACGCAAGAAATAACTGTTATTTGTTCTTTTGGAATGGAGGAGGATTTTGCCTTTGTATTATAAAAGGCTATTGTATAGGGATTAGTATACTTGATTGTAATAGCGATTCAATGCGGTTGGTTAACGACAAGTGTAAATATGATTTGTCGTATTTTGTACACAAGTTCCAAAAGGGTATGGAGTCCTTCATCTGTGTGATAGCATACAACTGACGGTGAAACGCATTCGCCCTAGTTTGTAATACACGTGTGGCCTGCTGTCAGCATTATATTATTAACATGTACAGATAAGGAGTATGTATGTATGTAGTGTGTTATTGTATATGTACGATAAGTGTTATTGGTATTATTGCACAGATCCAGTGATCACTTCAGATCATTCAAGTACATCCTCAGACTCTTCACCGAGCAACAATGGGAACCGTAAGAAATCCTATTTTTCTCGCAAGAGTAAATCCAAGTCAAGTGTTCAGAGTGGGAGCTCAAGCATGAAGCAACGTGTGCGGAGTAGCAGTGGCTACTCCAGTCATACGGAAGAGACTTCATTCAGGTAAATAATTGAATTACCTTCTTTTTTTATTATTTCTCTCTTTTAGATTCTCCTCCTACGAGTTTCTAGTCCACACATGCGGGTTTGACCCGTATGTACAAAAAAATAAGAGATCGACCCTTGTATTACATAAAATGTAATGCGTGGTACAAAAGCAGTTCCAAAAATAGGAGGAGTGTGTGAAATTAAATACAAAAGCATACAAAAGAAAACACGGAAAAAGAATTGGCTCACGTACTTTTTTGTAACGAAAAACTGCATCAGTGCATTTATAATATTTATTTTTTCCGGCTGGAGTGAGTTTCTCGATGAAGTTACTTAAATGGAAAAATGTGCGTGTGTGTGTGTGGTAGGTTTTGAGAGCAGTGAATAGAAAAAGAACAAGCTGGAAAGACTAAAGTGGTACTTGGGTTTGTTGGGGTGCGTAGAAGTCTACAAGTTAGAAGTGCTTCAAGTAATTATAAAGTAGTTGGCCCAAGTGTCGTTGAAAAATTTGAGCGGATTAAGGTTTTTTCTCGTTTATATGTACATGTTATTTGATGATGATGATGACGACGACGACGAACGAGAAAGAGGAAAAAGAGAGAAAACGAGGATGCTGAATGAAGCTGTTTCCTCATCATGAAGTTGAACATGGGGCTTGGAGGCAGACTTTAATGTTATTATATAAACGTAGGAAGATAATGGGGGAAAGAGTGAAATGAGATAGGGAGAAAGGGTAGGAGAGAGGATTATTTTCTATAGATAGGAGTCTTTAAGTTCCACTCGTTTTCTGTATTTTCAGTATCTTCTATATGTATATTACACAGACACACACGACAGGGCCCTGGACTTAAATGATTTTCTAAATGGGTGTAATGTAGTGTATATTATACGCAGTTTTTGTGACAGAATCCAGCCTCCCTCACGGTTCTCCGATTCAAGGGATTTGAGTGATGGTGATGAGCATGAAATGGGGGGCCTGATGGCTGCGGAGCAGACAACCAGCAACATTCCAACGTCTCTTATGACCGCCAACAGTTGTAGTGCTACTCAAGATTCTAGACTTGCCATCAATTTGGGCTCCATGAAGCGAGCTTATAATAAGAGTAGACATCCTCCTCCAGTCCCACCGCCCTCCTCCATTCACCTCCAACAACAGCAGCAGCGGAAGGGCCAAACCTACCATATTGATGTATGACCTAGGCTGATGTAGATGTAGCGATAGGCTATCGTCTACACTTAACTATAGAAGAATACTAACTATACAGAAGGTTCATAACTATGAGAAGATTCATACCTATTAGAAAAGAGCGTCTCTTTTTATTATAATTATGTATGTCAACATATTGTGTAGCGATAAGTTATTTGATACGATGTTGGTAGCATGTATTGTAACTATATATCTATATACGATTTAATAATTAGATTTATATTGTGGAACTCTTTGTATGTATACTTAAGCTTAACTATACTATGTATAATATAGTTCGTATAATTATAATTTTATTGATGTTTCGCAGTATACGCACATAAGGATAATGTAATATGTAATTGCATCCTTTGTTATGACTGTTATTATATTATAACCATCTCATCTTACATCATGTACTTTCGTGGAAGCAATAATAATCTGGTATAATCTTCTCTGACGTTGATATTTGTGGCGTTAGATTAGACTCGATGGGCTGTTGTGTTATTGCTGGCATGACGATGGATGCATGTACAACTGTGATGGGATGGTGTCGTCAACATTCATAAGTATTCCTAATATGTTAGCATATATACTTACACTGGGGTTATTACATAGGATGAAAACAAAAGGAAATTAATGGACGACGGTTATAATAAGCATTATACGCACCTATCGTGTTTTTCTATAATAATACTTGTAGAATTAGTATCTTATTATTATCTCTACGAACCTGCAATTAATAATATCTATCTTCCTCGGGGAATGCTGCAGGAAACCACATAATTTCAGCAAAGCATTGGGACTGTCATTACAAATTGTTGTTATAGTTGTCACGTGCAACGGTAAATAATGATTTGTCTATAAATATTCTAGGGTAGAAAGAATTCGCAATAAGAAAATAAGTTGTTATCATAA
Source organism: Lipothrix lubbocki (assembly GCA_034696945.1). Lineage (NCBI taxonomy): Eukaryota > Metazoa > Arthropoda > Collembola > Symphypleona > Sminthuridae > Lipothrix > Lipothrix lubbocki. Next base: position 39,230 of record JAQGAK010000830.1, on the reverse strand, counting down.
TGCTAAACTAAATAGATAATAAAGCTAAAGGGCAACGTTAATGGTATATTTTCGAATTTCGTTAGTCGCTATATATCTTTTGATAATTGCCGAAATTAGCTTTGTAAATTAATATTCGTGTATAAATTAAGGTATACATGGTGTAAATTAAGGCTAAAACACATGACGCTATAAATCTATTATTAATTAGTATTGGGTTAAAATTACAATATATGGATATAACGTAAGTAATAATAAATTAATCGATGTTGAAGATGAAAGGAAACAATCTTACGAGGCCAATGGTTTTGCTATTATAAAAGATAATACGACTAGATAAAATGAATGTACTCTAATATGTTACTGTTACATTATTTACTTTTCCAGTTGTTGATATTGACATTGAAAGGTTCCGCGTTTTTAATAATGTTATGTAAATAATTGTTATATGGAGCTCATCTATATGGTGGTTTAAATCTAAACATATATACCTTACGTCCTAGTCACGTTTTCGATTTATTTCTGTAAATATAAGTAAGCCAAATAAATTTATTAAACAAATAAATTCGCCTGCGTAGAATACACGGACGGAAAGGGAAAGAACCTGGACAATTCCTACAAAGAGGAAGAAGCAGCAACTGATTGTGAATAGTTAGTAATGTAGTATACATACATACAAGTGTATAGCACGAGTAGTATTTTCCATGTGACCCGACGAAGTAGCTGAATGATGGAGGGGAACTAACCTTGAAAGACATCTACTACATATATTGCAGGTTGTTGCCGTCAAACATGTGTCCGTTTGTTAAATACCTTAAATCCTAGAAGACATCTCTATTAAATAAAACATTCAAGTGTTTCGTACGACGCTCTACATTTATAATATTATTGTATAATATGCAAATATATAAAGTACAGAACTTTTTCTACATTATAAAAGTATCTATATGTACTACAATTTATTCATCAAAGTATATGAATGTGTATCTATCTATATATCTTGAATATATATCTAAAGAAATTATGTATCTATCTATACTTATAAAGTTAATATATAATAAAAATTCCATAAGAAAGAATAAATTGTTGGGCGATCCCCGAAGGACTAGAAATAAATGGAAATTTATGAGGAGGAAAGAAAGTAAAAATTTCCAGGACTTATACTCTCTTCTTCGATGCGATTTGCTTCTCCCATTAAGCTGTAAGTACCTTGGCTCTCTCTTCCTTCTTTATGCATCTCCGCCGGAAGAAGCGGAACCCAACTGTAAGATATGTTAAACATAGTAGTAGTAGTACTGCACGATCAAATAGTTAGCTCAATTCATAAGTTTTTTTTCCGTCGTCAGTGTGGTGCGGAGAGGATCTGTGAGAGAAAGTGTAGGAAAGAATATCCCATCTATGTTAAGTATAAAAGTAATAGTAGATGAACACAAGATTTTTCATATGCAAGGAGGAACGTTGTGGACACGGGCGGAAAGATGCATCCATCGCCATGGTTATCCGTTGTGTAAGTATATTTGTGCATGTAGGATATGTGTACATACTATGGATAGGAATGAGTAAGAGACGACCAATTACGTCTGCTTTCTGGTGTAAAAGGTGCTCCACCATAAGAAAACTAATGTGGCAATGTGAGTAATTTATTTACACGGAAATATTCCTTTGCTCGCGTTCGTCCAAAAACCTCCTTCCACATAGTTTTACTTTTCTTTTACTTTACATTTTGTATTATACGGAATCACCCTGTACACCATATAGGTAGATGCATATAATTGTAACACCCGTATATAGTGGCACTGGAGGAGAGTTCTTTCATAAATATCAAGAAGAAGACTTCAACTACTGTAGCAGCACTCACTAAATATCCAACATCGTTTGTCTACAGATGCATAAATACATCTTTAAAGCCGGATTTATAGAGAGATATAAAGATAGGATATACATTTATGTACGTACCTGTGATTTTTTATACGCCACCACTTTTCATGCCAAGAAATAATAATATTACTTCACCTCCCCTATGCACACCCCGATGGAATGTTTCCCAATACTTCACCCCAGCTATGTAATATACATGCAGTACATTTATGTAGTAATAGTATTAATATATAGTACATTATATATGTATAGCACATTTCACCGTATGCATAACCATAGGTAAACTTCACTATATGGCAATGTAGAAAGCAAGAAGAGAAAATGAGTGTGAGGGAAAAGCGAAATGGCGCACAAATCAATGCTTTTGCTCTTCTTAAAATACTAGATGCACCTATTTGTATGTAAGTGCAAAAAGCAATAACGTATGTATGCTAGCAAAAATGCATTAATATTGTTATATACTTATAGGTAGAATATAATATAATTTTAATATACACATGCATACTTCAGTACAAGAGTTCACGAAGTAGTCTCATACCGAAAAGATAAGGATGGAAAGGATTTTTTAACCTCTACTACGACTACTATTTCTAATGTAAATTCATATGTAAGTACATGGAAGCATCTCTAGGATATGGAATGTCCTATTAGATGCTTTTAAAAAGGAGAAGAGAGTGAATTTAATATCAAAAATATTCCCTTTCATCTTCCGTGTCTCTTTGAGCTGACGGAGATAGAAACCGTGGGCTATGAGTATGGAAACACTGTTCATTGCGTTGGGAACAGATGTGAGTGTAGGTTGGTTGGTTGGTTCAGGAGGTAAACCATGGTTGAGTAAAGTCGTCACCATCTTCCTTTAATTTATTTCTTTTTGCTTTTTTCACACATATCTTTTTTTCTCTCTATCTCTCGTACTTTACCGGCTGCCAACACATGTGCAGCTTTGGAGAAAATATGCAGTGCATATTGGAATTATATATGGCATTTCAAAAAAGAATAAAGGACCTATAAGGTTCAATGGAAGATTGCTTCGTCGTTTTTGCACGCGCGTCTGAGCCAAAATGTGAAAATAATTTCCACATCTTTCTTTGCATTTCTTTCAGATCTATTACTCCGTGATGAATTCAAATGGCATTTAATGATATTAAGGTTGAGCTTCGCAGGTGACGAAAGTTTTTAAGATTATCGCATATGTTACTGCTTGTCACGCACTTTAAAATTAAGGACTCCATTGATTCAAAGGTTGGAATGGCAGCAGGTTTTTTCTATTGGGACCTAAACGGAATTTTTTTAATTTTTGTAAAAAATCAAATTTCAGATCCTTTTTTAAGAGAAACTATCTATCAGTAATTTCTCAGATTAATTGGCTATTTCTGATTTATTATAAATTTTTAGAATGATAAAACTAAAGTTTATAATTTTTTTTTAACTGAATGAACCTGCAAATGTTTGACTGAGATAATAAGCCAAAAAATTTTGTAAATATTACTGTAGCCCTGAAAAATAAAAATCCACAAAAACTTCGAATATTTGTGAGTGACACGAAAAGGTGGATGACGTAACTTCATATATGCTATATCTTATGACATTGACTGTGTTTGTATGTACGTGTAAGTGTAAAGAGGTCATGGGTATACAAGTGTGATCTCGGATTTTGAAACCACATTGGAAATTCTGACAAAGCAAATCCATAAATTGACCGACTACAAAGTCAGCGGCTCTGACTGGTCTTAAATTTGGCTTTCCACTGACATCTTGGCATTTTCATTGTCAAACGCCCGGCATATTATGGAGCAGCCAAGTTAATACGAGTCAGGCCCAGCCGCTATCTTCGACTCCCGGCATATTACTCCATACATATTACGTTCTTCACAGTTGTGGGCTTGTTGATAAATACAGAGGACAGAGATATGTATCTACTTTTATATACTTATACTATTTACTTATTGTTGTGTTAGTCCCCTGTACACGGATGCGTCGGGTTAAATGCACATATTACTCTGTTATTATTATGTAGCTACATACGTCGTATTTTACACATCCCCACGACCGTCACCGGCACGTGCACGGTGTCCTCATCCACACGGGAATGGATCTCTGTCTCTCTTTTGCCGCAAGTTATGGCATACGAACTTTGTATGATCTTCTTATCACCGCGGAGATGCACTCGGACTTGCGGAAAGGTCTTCGTCTGCATCTTCACGTGCGTATAAATGTATAGCAGAATGCGTTTATGCTTATGAAATTTGTATGAGTTGATGGATACTGCCACAATGCAGAACTATGAACGGAGGACGACGACAACATTAACTGTGTGAGCAGCTCTGAAGAAGCAAAACATAAATATTCTCACCAGTCTTGAATTATTCTGCTGTTCATTTTGCCTTTTGCATTTGCTTAATACTTTATTACATGAACGTTGCTGTAGTGCACAATATTGTACACATACATGCGTATTTAATATTCACTATAGCTATTTATTTGCCAATATCATCTATGGGAATATTATTGAACCATACTTTTTCCTATATTATTTAAAACGTATTTTACAAATATTTTTTATAATATTTTATACTTATAAAAGAAAAAAATCTGGCTGGTATAACAATACATGACATATATGCATTGCATGCTTTGTCGTTTGTATTGCATGCATTGCTTTGTGGCACATATTATGTGATCTGTATCGTCGTCGTCTCGTCGCTTCAACAAGAATGAGAGAGAAAAGAATAAGTGCATGCACATATCAGCGTTATGAGAAAGTGCAAGTGAGTAGGCTAATCTATATAGTAACATGCTCTATATAGGTACTCTTATTGAACTTGCTGTATAGTGGTACACACACTTGAAAAATAACACTCGTCCCTGTTGCAGTCATTCTTTTATATGACATGACTTGTTCAACATGACATTCTGCATATGTGAATGGTTTTACTCACACTTTTACTTTTCGTCATCCCGTTCTTCTTTCGAACATGCTTAAACATAGGAAACTTTCCCTTTTTGTATGCTTTACCGTCTTCGTGCATTTTGTATTTTTATTTTCAAAAATGTATAAGCTAGCATGTATGATTATATGCAGTTTTATCGTCATGCATAATATTAAACTTTACACGGTGGTGGTGGTAGAGGCATGTCTCTCAATAAAAAAGGAGTGCAGCGGGATGGATGTAAAGGGTAAACGTTTTTTTGCATATGACAGTTCCTGTCTGTCAAGTTGTATTGTATTCCATACACGCCTGCTGCCTGTCTCAACCATCTCCATTAGTAAGATTGTCGAGGATTTGAACTTGTCTGACTGTGCATGTGGGATTTTTTCTTCTTGAAATTATCAACTTCTCATCTTTTATTTACCCTCAATGTCATCGCAGGAGCATGTTTGGAATATGAAGGAAAATGAGGAGCACATGATGAAATAAAGCCGGGAATAGCGGGTGGATTTGTAATTTAATCCAACATCCTAGCACTCCGTTTAGAATTTGCAAAGTCCTCGGATATTTTCATTTAAACTTTGTTTTTATTTTCCAGAATCTTAATTCAAATCTTACAATAATACACGTAAGGGAAACCTAAACTCAAGGATTTGCAGGGCCTTAAGACTACGACAACTTTACATTTTTGCCAATGGAAAACTTGGTTGGAACCACAAAACTCCTAAGTTTTAGCAACGCTGCCAATTTTTAGGTTTTAACTTTAATTTCCAGACCCTTCAAGCTAATTTTAATCTAAAGCTAAATGTTGCTTGACTATTAAACTACCAATTTAATTTACCAAAGATGTTTCCAAAGCAAGCAATTGTATCTATGTACAAATGGCTATTTACACAGATATTTTATTATTATTGTATTTACTTTCCTTTCGCATCATAAATTCTGCAAGGCACAAGAATTCACATTTTTCACACCAATAACAAAGACTAAAGTCCAGTCCAGGGCTCTCGGTGGCAATTGTTTACATAGAGTGTGAGCTTTTGAAACGAAAAAGAAATATTTTAATGGCATATGCAGTCTCCAAAGTCTGTTTTCATTGAAAATATATGGAAGGTAGAATAATAAAAAATATTATATGAGGGAAAAGGAAATGTGTGGATAGCAAAAGAATAATATTTTAAAGTACTACATTCTGCATGTTGTTGTACCTTAAGTGTACATACACATTCCATAAACCCAATGCTTCGTAAGGCGAATAGGAAACACCACAGTACAGTATAAACCCATGTGTGTACCAATGACAGTAAAATGCATTTCGCTAGAAAATATTATTATCGTAGGTTTTAAACCATGTGGAAAAGTTTATATGCTTAAAATGTCAAATCTAATGCGAAATAAATCCCATGGGTGAAGCCTTAACCTTTTTCCATCGTCTTTTTTTTACAATATACACCACCTTATATTTTAGTACACATATATACTCATATCTTATATGGTATTGTAATGTGCTTCATCTCACACATAAAGCTATCTTTATGTTTATCTATCGACAAAAGCTCTGCATGCACAGCAAAATTCCATGTGTAAAATTTCATACTATTATATGTACGTTATGACGAGAATTTTGAAAAAGCTGAAAGGCAGTGAGCGAAAAAGTAATAGATATATACATATGTAGTATGTAAGCATTTTAAGTGCATACATATGTGTATGTGTGTGGAGATTGCAATAAGAAGAAGTTGCAAAAAAACTGACTCAGTATTCCTTCGTTCGAGGGCTGAGTGAGCCTTTTTTAAAAGCGTAACTTTTATTCCGATTCAATGCACGTCGTGTCCTTATGGTTGGTTTTGTGTTATTATATGCACGTCGTCAGAGGAGCAAAAGAAGATACTGCATGATTATCATGATGATGGCGTTTGCGATTTAACTTTTTAACAACAAGGCTGTGAGACTGGATTGGAATAACAATGCATGTAAAACACATGGGTGTATCATTCATGAGTTAACATAGAAGCGCATCATCAACGTTGTAGTAACTTGTAACAATAAAAAAATAATAAATTTATTACCCTTTAAATTATTAACGCATTTATATATCTAACAACTTTTCAATTATTGATTCTTTAACAAAAATACTATGTCAACAAAATTATTAACAATTTTACAGTCTCGCATTTACATGTAGTGTTTGTGTTTTTGATGGAGAGATAGGCGGATAGGCTCGCCGCTCTTTGCCGCCAAAAACCAGTATCTGAGTGTTTCCAAACCTCTAAATATCTTGTCAGCTATGTATTCTAACAGGTTTTGACAAGTGATTTTGATGATGATAGCATCGTTTATAAGAAATATGAGTATCATTTAAATAGTTAACAAGGCTATGATCGTCAAGTTTACACATATGTGGTAACAACATTGGATTTAACACATTTTAAATAATTATAAAGCTATATGCTTGAAGTTTAAATATAATGATAAAGCTTAAAATTGGTCACAATGAGTAGTTTTTAACTTCTAAATAGTCTCAACGCTGTCATTGAAGCTTAAAAATTCTCACTAAGCTTAGATTGAAGATTCAAAATAGTGTCAGCGCTGGGATTTAAGCTTAAACATAGTCGTTAAGCTGAGATTGAAGCTTAAAAATAGTCAAAACACTACAGGTTACAATAGTTTAAAAAAAATTGAGGAGTTCACAAAAAATGTAAACAAAAATAAAAATATGAGTTCAAGTATATAGTTAATTATATAAAGTCATATATAATAGTGTCATGTCTACCAAGTATTGTAAGAAGGTTTGTGTGGTAAAGTGTGTCCGATGTGATGAGAAGCGTGGTTGTGGCTCCAGCCATCCGTTTCGTACACACCTCCAGCGGCTGGCCAAGCGCCTTGATTTTTAACTGATACGTGATGAGGAGAGCCATCGGTTCCGAAGAAGGCAAAAGCCGGGGCTTTCCATTTGAGATGGTTGTGCGGCTTCAAGGCTTGTAAAGTGGATGATAATCGTTTCAAAGTACTGCTGAAATGGAGGACTGGGTAGAGTTGCCTAGAAACATTTTTATTACCGGAGGATTAGAGTTTATGAATTTTTATGATACTTTACCAGGATTCTCATCGCTTGGAAATGTAGCGTGATATTGTTTTTTTCTCTCTTTTTTATAGTAATATCTCCCGCATCACATATCTATGGACTTGGAAAGTAGGAATAAGGTCTCAAATAAATTTCTGTATGCTTTCAATGTAAGCATTTCTTTATGATTTCAAAATATACCAAGCTACACAGTTGTGTAAGCTATATATGAAAGTATTTCTGTATAATTTCTTTATCTATATTTCTCTATTTATATACTTTCAGGGGAAACGATAGGAGAAGGATTATCTGCTTGGCTGTAAAAGAAACGGATATAAAAGAAATAACAAGTTTTTGCAAAAGGGAAAGAAATTGCCATGAAAATACTAAAATCAGAAGCGTAACAACCTGCTGCTGGAGATGAGAATCTGTGCGTGAAAATGATTTGATTTAACTGCAGTTTATATAAAGTACACAGAAAGTGTATAGTTAGTAGTAAGTATTACAAAATCCGACGTACTGAATATAAGTTGCCTTTTCAGGTTCATTGTGGATGCCACCTCCATGGTGTGTGCTGCCCCATCCATGCTTAGAATGAGGTCCATGATGGTGCTTAGCGAAATAATTGTGCTCGTGCATCCAAGGATCTTGAAGGTAGACCTGACTTCCTCGGAGCGGTTTGTCATTCCCAGGATGACCACCTCCACCGCCACCGTGATGTCCGCCACCACCATGAGGTCCACCACCACCATGAGGTCCACCACCACCACCGATAAATGGAGGAATTGCAGTTGCCAGGGCAACTAGGAAAACTGTGACACCAATTAGACTTGACACTAATGGCGATGTCAGTCTTCCCATTCCGGATGAGCTCATTTTGAGAAAAAACTTCCGTTCGTATGTTCTTTACGATAAAAAAATAAACAACACTGTCTTGTCTTGTTTGTACGGAATCCGCAAAACTTTAATGCAGGAATGGCACCGAGAAGAGCTCTCAGTAAAATGTTTGTTGATTGCTCTGTATAGCTCAACTGTGAGTCCGAAGCCTTGGACAATCTCCTATTTATATGGGAAAGGTCCTAGGCTCGTAACTATAGCATAACTTGTTTTCTGTTGTTGTTTAAATGTTAAGGTCCTAACGAGATGCACTATCAAGTGCACGATCAGTTTTTTTGGTACTCCTAACTTTACAGTCCTCCTGGTTTCTTATAGACAGCCAAGTTTGGGTGAATCCACTGAAAGAAGAAACTTTGGGCTGTCGCAGTGCATAAGAAGATAAAAAACTTTGGGTCACCGTAATGCATGAGAAGAAACTTTGGGTCGCCTTAGTGCATGAGGAATCGTTGAGTCGTCCTTTCAGTGCATAAAAAGAAATGGTATGGGTCGTTGTTGTCAGTGTGAAAAGAAATGCTAGGTCGTCAATGTGAAAAAGAAACATCGTCGTACTGCATGAAGAAACGTTGTCAAAGATGTTCATAAAGAAACTTTGGGTCATCGTCACACTGACAAACACATAGAGGGGAAACAGTCATAAGAAAAGCCATATCACTCGACTCGCAATAAGTAAACAATAAGCTTGATCGTCTGAGCCAAATGACAAGAAAATTACGATACAAAAAGTGAAGGTGGTACACACGTAAACAAAGATTATGTTTCTTCACTGGGGAATTAGTTGAGATAGTGTCTTGGTCATCTTAACGACCTGCCACTTAAATGATGAATAGCTATTTCCTTTTCTCCCTACCTACACACACATACACTTGACTCTTGAATTTTGTTGTCAGGGGTTATTAGGAAACTAGCCAACGGATGAAGTTCAATGTTTTTCAAAATATACCTAACAGGTATCATATATAAAAGATATTCGTGCTTGTGCATAATTAGTTTTCTATTTTGTATGTGTAGTGTATAGGGATTCCCCACGTAGGAGATTATTCATTTGATCATGCATGCTTGCATTATCAAGTAATAGCAGCATGAACAGTCGTATGATTATCCTCAAGCAAATTTTATTTCACTTTTGTCCAAAAACTTTTCGTATGTTGATTCCATGGGTATGCCTATGTATGTATATGAGTATATTATGCATATTATTATAGATGTGTATGTATATTATAGTCCAAGTAATAGGGTGCGGGAGTATACTACTACTCATCTGTAGAGTATAGTGAATGGTTAGCTATAGTCTTACAGTGCCCCAATAGTTGTAACTCATACTTTTCATGTCTAACTGGTATTAAAAGGTTTTGATGCATAATAAGAATTCTAACTAACTAAATGCGAATTGAAAGAGAAAGTAGGGGGTCAGGGAATTTGGAATAATGGCTGTTGGTTCCTCATCGTGAGTCCTTGAGTGAGGTGCTGTCAAAAGATGTTGAAGCATCATCTTCATTTTCCACAAATCTCGTAATCAGTTACCTATGCATATTTTTGCTTTATTGCCAGTTTGTTGCTTTATTATAAGTTTGAGAGCATAATATTCATTAAATCCCTTTGGCTCACACGTATGTATTATAAAAGAGAGATTTCCTTTGAGAATTAAATCTAAATATGAGCCATTAATTATTTTACAATACCTAGTATTTATTCATTAAAGAGTTGAAAGTGCTCGCTGTTGTTGTTATACTGCTCTTTTCGCTTTTTCCTTTTTCGTCATATTTACATGTGTATATTTATCTAGGTAATGTATGTACTGGCAAGGTTGTACCTATAGGTTCGTATGATAATATTTTGTTTATTTACACCTTCCGCTCCTGCTGGTGTCTTTGAACTTGAGCGTTTTCTTTGACCTCGGCAATATAACACCACCAATGTCCCTGTCATTACTACGGCAGTAGTGATATTGCTAAAATGTTTGCTTTATTTCACCACACAGTTTATTGCTAAACTCTAAACTGTCGCAAGGTTTTAATGGAATCGACGCCCTGACTTTGTGAAAACCTAAAGACATGATACAAGAAGATGCGAAATTGCGAACGTATTATACAGCCCAAATAATATCGTGAATTTGATCAAGATTTTATCTCCTATGTATGGTTACTTGTCTCAAACCCAGGAATTCGAAATCCAAGCTCTCTTATTAACGTTTTAACACTATCAATGTGAATGCAATTTAACTCAAATGAAATGAAATGTTGTAAATTCGTTGAAGTACAGAGATGCATACAGCAATTTCAGAGAGTAATGAAAATTTTACTTCCGCTTGATATTCTCCACTCGACTGCATCTGCATGTCGTTAAATGTATTGGATGTATATGTAATAACAGCATGTTGATGAAAGGAATATTGTGTTAAATTTATTGCCTGACGTATGTACTCACGCGTTTATAAGTGAAAAGTAATAAAATGAGCCTACCTACCATAGTAAAGAGTATACAAGCCTATGTAACTTTTGTGCACAAACGATGAAGAAGCTCCCAACTTCACAGTTATAATGTTGTACATTAGCTGAACATCAATTCGAAGTCTCGTTTACATTGAAGCTCAAGCCTTTTAGTACACAATAAGTGTGCATGATCGTGGGGTTCACACAGCGAAAGTGACCTCGACCTCTTGGGCTACATTTCCATGTGCGATTCTCACTCTCATCATACACATGAGCTCGTCGTAAACGTCAAGGGAAGATAAATATGAAGATTTAGCTGAAATTCATTTATTAAACCAGTGATTACGACTTGTTGTGAGTGATAGTAAAGGCGTTTAATAAACCTTTTCCATCAAATGAACACAGTTCATCAACTCGTCATAAACTGATAGGATGCATCGTATCTGACCATACGTATTTTTCAGCTATGCTTATGGACTCGTCATGGTATGAAACTTATTAGAAGAGATTGTCACTGCGTTGCTAAGCTGGCTATGTATGCACCTGAATTTGATTTTCTTTCCTGCGTTAAATGCTTTTGAAAATACTGAAGATCTTAAAACAGGTTGATTTAGCAAAGCGCAGATACTCCAATAAGTTGTTGCTCCGGTCTTGCAACATATTCGTAATTTCTCACGTTTACGCGATTCGGAAGCTTTGATCCTCACGTTTTGACTTGATCACTTATTTATGATGAACTGCTTTACTTATATACGGTGGCAGCATCATCAACAAAAAACAATTAGGGTAGTATAGTCAAAACTATATAATAAGTAAGTTATCAGTTTTTTTATTGGCGTTCTTACTAGAAAATTAATATATTTTCCTGTGAATTAATTTCACTTTTAATTCTAAATTATTTTAAATTATATGCATCTTCTAGGAAAGTAATAACCTTTAGATGACCTAGCTATTTCAAGAATTATGTATCTCTACCACTCAGCTTTGTCAAAATAGTGAGAGCAAAAGTTGAGCAATAATCTCTCATTGCAAAGCAAGTCTAGTCTAGACAGATATAGAAACTAATTCACTAACATGTACTGTACTAATTCAAAACCATATACGTATGTTCTAGAGATGAAATTTTTGGGGGGAGGCTGACATTAAAGAGCGGATGGATCTCTTGGGACTTGATCTGCTATGCGGCAAGTTGAAGATTCTCATTTGAGGTAAAGTCATGACAATAAAACAATTAATTCCAAATTAAACTCTTGGCATTTGTAACAATAGTGTACATGAAGAGTCTTCTTGTGTGATGAACATACACTCTCTACTACTATTTCTGTGTTCGTAGAGATGTTTCGCCGGAACAAGTCTTCTTGCTCACAAAACTACCAACTTTGACATAAACTTATCAAATTCCGTTGAGAGAGAGAATGTATGCAAATTGCTTCAGCACTCCAACAAACTCCCTGAAACTTGTCTAGTTCCTCTGTTTTGCCCTTCTTTGCTTGCTTTAATGTGTCTATTATTATTATACTTATACACTTAGGCGCAGTCCCATTGTAAATCTGACGACTCTGGGGTCTGGACATGATGAAGTTGATGGCGTTGCAAGTAATGGGCTGCTATGTTCCTTTTGCTTATTTGGTTTGCATTGCAGTGCGAAAGTCAGCAGATGAGACTAAATCCACGTAACAATGTTACACTTACAATGGTAATTCCGATGATACGATTGGACGAAGGACCGACCGCATTTTAGTATCTTCATTAATTAAGTAAATATGTGAATGTAGGATTTTGCTAAAGTATTTACATCTATATAAATAGAGTTTATAATAAAATATTTAATATTAACACTTACGTAATTAAATATATAACATAATATTCATTTGTATGATATAAGCAAACATTTACAAACCATGAATTTTATTATGTACTTAATTTGTAGTATTTAATAACAACTTAAACTAGGAAGTCTTCCTTTCATAAAACCAACCACACAGTCTGTATTACATCAAGAGCCTTATGATGAATAAGGAGTGGAAAAGAAAAGTTTATCCTTATACCTACACATATTACGCAAGTTAATTCGCCTCCAGTGAGACATTAAGGGAGGTTGCTGATAAAAGTTTGAGAATATCCAACAGACATCCTCCGCCACCAAGAATTTATAATTGCTCTGGCATTTACGTATGTATAGCATCCGCACTAACGCTTGCACTCAAACACACTCACACACTTCCGTACTATATATGTATATACATGTACAAACTTATTGCAACATGATTACCACAAGTCTGGAATTAGTAATGAATGACCATTCAAACAACCATTCTTACATTCCTTGTTATAAGTAGATAGTCACATTCATATTTACATTCGCAGCACAGTCATAGTAATTTATCGGCTGCTCTTGCAAAATTTGTGCAAGATACTCGGTCATTTATGAAATATCACTCCGTTCGCTCCTAAACCGTTTTCGCAAGTATTTCCTGCTCTATTAGTTAGTTATAACCAGACAAATTGCAAAAGTTAATGAAAAACTTTAATTTATGGCGTAATTAAGTCCAGCAATTCCGCTGGCACTTAATTTTGCTTTTGAAGCGGGCAATGGCACTTTATTCGCAAGCGTTTTTTTAGCTGTCTCCTCTTTTAAGTTCTCCTTTTCCGATAAGATTTTATATGGCCGCGCTGCTAAAGACGTGGGGTCTTCAGCTAAATAAATGTTAACAAGGACGAGTGAAGCATCAGAAGATTCAAAGCATCCTTTTATTTTATAACAGTTCGTCAATTTCCGAATTTTTATGAGACTGTATATTCACTATAGGGTAGTTCCATTAAAAGATTTAATTGTTTGTGTGTGGCAGTAATTGTTATTGTATCTTGCATACAATAGTGACTTTGTGGTTGAACTTAATACTTTTTGGCTCGGCATGAAACTGAGGATCCACATCTTCCGGCTACGCACGCACACACACAGGTCTCAGGAGGATTTAATTGTCTTTGAGGACAGTAAAAGTGGATTAAGGGAGATTGGACACGAGCTTAAAATTAAAGAAAATTGTTTAATATTGAATAATTGGGATCTGTCAGGAGCTGTATAGAATAAGCAGAGATTCCTGTAAACATTCTTCTCCGTTCTTTCTGACTTCAATAGATTTCCAGAATCCAGATACGCAGTATGTACAGATATACATCTCTCATTAACTAATTGAAGACTGAGTGAAAAACGATTGGAAGTTATGGTCGTATAATTATTTATTGTTCTGTGTATAACCCTTTCTTTAATAACCACCGCGTGTAAAGTTTAGGATCTTTCTCGAGTTTGGTTATATAATATAATGGGAAAGATGTAAATTAATATATCTTTCTTCGTATTTTCGTACCTGTTTTGTTATATGGAATATTATTTAGAATTAGAATCTAAAGATACCTATCGGTACATATACAGTTATGTACCTACTTGAATCTTCCATTGTATTTATATAATCTGTAATCTTCCGGTATATTTGTCCACGTAGTATATTTACATATGTACCTTCCCCTGGAAATATATTTAATTCAAGCGTTGAGGACCACGCGTGTCGACAAAGATCGTGTGTTTATAAGTGTAGAACAAAAGGAGGGAAAACAAAGTCCATTTTCATTCCTCATATTGAATTCATGATGTTGTTCCAGCCCGTCAGTTCACTTGTGTCTAGTAATATTCTCTACTCGGGTATATGCATTGCTGTCATGTAGTATATCTATTATAGCGGATACGGCATCTGTAGTTTATATGGCGGATATAGTATATTTTTATATATAAATATTTATCTTTTACTCGTCCATCCCTGTGAAGGCTCCCACAGGCGTTTGAACTACTATACATGTATGAACCTTCATATAACTACTTATTTACGTTTGTTGTATATTCAGATCCGTGAGGATCTGCTATAGTAATGTTTCATGCTACAGATGCTTTATAGCTGTATACTATTGTAACGGTTTTGAGAAGAGCGGCGGGTTGGATGGCAACAGCTCATAAAGAATCCCTTGGCTTGCAAGGTTTCCACTTTACTGGAAAACTCCCGGATTTCATAGAAATCTGTCAAGTGTGTAGACATAGGGCTCTTCACCATTGTGCACCCTCACTGCTCACTCATCTACTACGTACTCTATATAGTGTATACACAGTGTGCTGCTATCACCATGAACATGTACTTCTGCCCTGATTAAAATTTTAATCTCCATAAGTCACAATAATACAGTGTCAGACTGACGTTACCAATTTACGATCACCACGAAGCTACGATGATGAAAATCACCCATGTTATTATATACATGTGTAGGATAAGTACAAGAGTGCAGAGTCTGCTCGTTCACTTCTACTATACCTTCCATCGTTTGAAATACAATTGGGAATAGAATAACAAGAAGACAAATGAATAAAAACATGTTTTTCGCTTACTTGACTTATTTGTTTTCCACCAACCCCCGGGATTGATTGTTTCGGGAATAAGCCTGTAAGGTTTATTCCAGCTGGAGTAAATCATATCAATGTCCGCATCAGTCGCTTATGCGGGCATAAATTATTTTTTGACAACCTACATCTAATAAAATGCACGCATGTTGAGAAACTTCATTCGACTCTAATAACAGACGTTATACGTAATGCAATCCCGTTGCGTCCTCCATCATTTTCTATGGAACTGCATGGAATTGTCGGATATCAAATTATGAAATTCTCTTAAGAATACACCATTTGCTTATAAGCAAATAATATCTGTAATGAAATATTCAAGTTGACCAAAAGTTGTGTAGATGAGCTACTTCAGGTTGATCAATATGGTTTTGGTAGTGAGAATCAAGTATCGACACGAAACCAGTTACCTAGGTACTAGGTACCTTATGATATGTAATAATTGTAACAATCGTGTATAAGTGGGGTAAATTGAACTTCTAACGGCTTCACAAACAAGAGTAGCCAGAAGCTTTCTGATCCAAATTGATAAGCGGAGAGTTGCACAGAAACCAATAAATTTCACTTGATATGCTATTATGCAGGAATGCATTTGTTAAGATTACGATACGATGATGAATTTGGTATTGTAAAATGGATGCATCGGGAGAGGATGGTGATGAATTTATGATCAAATGCTTGCAGCAAGCTTGGTCATGCATTTTAAGTAGCCGGAACTATATAATGGACTGTTTTTATATCTGTCCATTGTTGACGGGAAACGGGAAACATTCTCTTATAACCCCTATCACATGTGATGTCTTAAGTTTGCATTTGAATGGCTTTCCTTTTCTATAGATACATATAATAAAGTGGTAGTAGAGCTAGCTAAAATTTCAACGAAACTGATTTCAATGATGAGCCACACACACAACAGTCAAGAATATATAGTAGCACTATGGGGGCTGTTGAAGGATTTTTGCATAACAAAAGCAACTGTTCGGGAGAAAAGTGGTTGAATTCACTCATTTTGTCATATTAAGTATATATGAATATATATAGGAATTTACTACATGCAATATCTATATGCATGTACTATATGTATAGTATCACAACTGTTATGTATACATACATACAACTGTAAAGTCAAGTTTGAATGATTCTCCTTTTCCACTCTGGCTGCTACTGCTCCTCCGCACATATCCTCATCTCTTTCTCTGTATCTTTTCAATGGCTCTTGTCATCAGGAATGACTTTAAAGAGTTTCCTTTGACAATAAAGTGTAGCTTTTCAAGGAGATATCAAGTGTGGATAAAAGTGTGTGCGTGGGTAGTGGCGTTTTATAATGGAGCATATCCTTGGACAAACATACAACGCAATGTTACTATAAAAGTAATGTGCATACTATATATTTGTGAAGGTTTTTGTATTTTTCACGGGCACGAACGTGGTCTTTCTCATCCGCAGGCCCCCGTCGAACAATGCCCGGCCCGCGTCCTCCACCGTACTAATAAATGGAATCAGTTTTCATTTCCAAATCATCTCTCTCCACTTTTAGCATCTATACATAAATACATAGTACACTTCATAATATCTATTTCGCTCAAATGCTACATGCTATATATCTGTATTCCGGTCATGAAACCAACAGTTTTTTTAAGGATATAATGTATATATAAGTTTAAAAAAATGAAAAGTTTATATTATGATTATTATTGCTATTGCATATCTACAGCTAACAATATATAACTATAGAAAACGTTTTAGAAGACGAAGCAACCAGAGAAAGTGCCACTGCAGCGCATCGCTACCATTCACGGGATGATGATGTTCGTCGTCACAGCTTCACTTCTTTTATACACAACTATGATATTTATACATAGGAGATCTTTACCGTGTGTGTAAACGACAGCATGGATATCCATGGTGCCAGTTATAATATACATAAATGCAATATGTATAAAGTGGGTAATAGCAATAGTAGGCGTTTATAACACTTATTGAGATCCTCTTGAAAGCTCTTCTATTTCTGGATATAGCCGCTCTGTGCATGGTTATGCCCTATGGAGGATATGTGCAGGAAGATGGAAAAACGAAGAAAATCAATAGATATGGAATATTTTGGATGGATAGAGAGAAGCATTTTCGGAAGTAGAATATATAGGACAAGCGTATATTTTATGTAGGGCTATATCGTTCTTGAAAAAGCAAAAGCCTTTTTGCTTTAATGATGGCTATACATATTTCGATCCTATATACTTCGAATATACTGCCGGGCTCAACTGTGCTGACACTGCAATTTCATCCGCGTGCTTCTGCTTTCACTATTATTACTACATGATACTAAAACTATAGACCTATATATTTGATATCTATATAAACACTTAAGAATATGCATCTATATACCAATGCATATACACAATTTATACTTATGGATACACAGTATGCAAATATACATATACAAGATAATATGGTGTTATATGACCTATATATTTTAAGTATACTACAAAGTCATGCACATAAAAGCTGCAAATTCCACGGATACCTTATGCATAGATGATACTACAAAGCTCTCTCAGATTTTGTCTCAAATATGATGAAGCTCCTAAAATTCATCTGCAATCCCAGCAGTTTTCCTTTTTTGTTCTTATTCTATTTCATATATGTGTATAATAGCTGAAACCCTTGGGTTGGAGTGTCTTCAGCGTTTCAAGTATTTTTTTTTGACAACGACGATATCGAAAAGCACATTTACGTACGACGAACAAAAGTAAAGCACCGCACTCACTTGGCGGGAAGTGTTCCGGGATGAGTGCGAACGTGCGAATTGAGACTTGGAAGGAATCGACGATGATGGTTTATGCACTTATTTAAGTTTGTATGCTTAAAGTTTTTACTGATCATTATCGGTGTTAGAATATTATGTTCTCCAAAATCATTTTAAAGATTATGTATTAAGCTACTTCGCTGTTTATTATGTGGACAAATTTGATGGCATAATAGATTAAGCTTGGTAACATGCAAGCACCTCACTGGGCTTATTTTAAGTAAATTATCCCGAATTACATTTAAGCCTATTAGCATAATTGTGTGATGCTTTTGAGTAAAACTATGGCGTACATGCACAACTTTATATTAAATTATAGATGAAATTCGCAGGAGTGCTAAAAAATATAAACCCACAACATTACAAGCTTTTTAGAACCTTTTCACTCTAAAAGTTGATATGTTGGTACAGTATTAAAGTTCCTAGTTAAAGGTGAGCGATCAGATCGAATCTGATGCTGAAGAGGTGAAAAATCGTGAAGGTGACAATAACTATTGGGAGAGCAAGTTCAAGGAAATTGGTATGATGATGAAGATGCTCTACTGATATGATCTGACGGCTGATATAATGTAAGTAAGAAGCCCAGGGAATATCCAGAAAGGCTTCCCTTGTGGCAAGACGATGTTTTGGAAGCTCGCCAGCCAACAGCATTTATCCCCAGGGGGATATATAGAGAACCAGGTTTTGCATCGTTTCACTAATTCCTCATTTGGCTTTCAGATGAAGACCCGAACGTTTTTACCCAACTGCTCCTCCTGACTATCTGATTCTACTATGCCATCAACCATGTGTATAGGTATGGTACATAGGTATATTATATACATGCACAGAGGTATCAAGCTTCGAGGAAAATGATTGCAATTTGCTTTACTCCTGCAGATGTGTATCGATGAACATTCTGGAGAATCAGCGGATCAGTGAATGTGAGTGCTCTTTTTGTGAAGTTGTGTGTAAAAAAAGGAGAAACAAAGAACGTAACTGATGGCACTAGTGCTCGTTGCTCTTAATAGAAATTGACCTTTTTCTTTGAAGGGACAAGAAGAAGACGACCGGAGGAGAGCAAATCAATTGAAGGAGAATAAAAAAAATTAGCATCTACAGTTGCTCCTCGATTGAGCATCGGGAAAGAAGACTGAAAAACTGTGAAGGAACACGAAGGAGCGGAGAGGTAACGAAGCAAATATCCGGTTCGCTTTGTGAAGCATGATGAACGTTCCGTTCTTTTTTTCTATACTTATATAGATACATTTCGAAGAGCAGATGCACAGAAATTGAAATGTGTGAAATCCTTCATGTATGAAGCTGTTGTACACCGAACCGAACGGAGCATTTTGGGCCAAAGTTTATTGAGTTTTCAAGGAAGGAAATGAAAGGGAAGTGCCGTGAGACAATAAAAGCAGAATGAAATCGATTGCTTCAGTTTTATTTCCTTTTAGTAAATTAAATCCTGTCAGAAGACTAGTTTATTCCGCTTTCTCATTCTATTTTATGTGACACGATGGATTTCCCTTCCTTCTCTCATATATATTCACGGCCGGCCTGAGAGAAGAACAACGAGAAAAAACCTACAGTGTGAAAGTACTACACTGTTGTTTGGCTATATATACATAAGCTGCCACTACTCTGTGGAAGAACAACTCGCTGAAAATAAAATAGAAGATTCACACGTAGTACTTTTACATATATGGAAATACCGAAAGTACCGGCGAGACTGCAAAATCTTATATACATATGTATGCCAGCATGTCAACTTATGCATACATATGTAGTGGTGAATGTGTTGTAAAAACCCTGTTGGAAAATTCCAATATTGTAGCCCACAGACAGAGTCTCTCCTTTTTGTTCTCTGACAACAAGCCAGACCGAAAGAACACAACGTTTTGAAAAGTTGGAGCGGAACAGGGAAGAATGCAAACCAGCTTTTTCATCCCCAAAACAGAGGAGCAAGAGGAGGAAGAAGAGGAGCCCTGCACGCACATCCCATTTATATTCCGTGATCTTTGCGAAAGCAAGAGAGAGTTTACAGAGACAGAATCCCGTCCGTCATCCAATATAAATAGTAAAACACCGATATGCAAAACAGAGATCAATCTGATTCTGAATGAACAATACATCTGAAATACTGAACAGCCTTTTTACATCCTTCCGATCCTTCAATCACATTCGTTATTCCATATCCACTTAAAGATTGAAGCTGTTCATCATCAAAAATGCCTAGTAAAATGCTTATCTTCCAATGGAAAAGCAGGAATCTTGTTGTCAGAAACCTACACACGTAAGCAAGCAAGCAAGTAGAAAAGTCAGAATTAGTTCATGTTAAAAAACAAGTCGTCCAATCTAATAAGCTACGCAAAAATAAGTTAATAAAAATAGTTTATTGCTTATTTTCACACATGAAGATATGAAGAAATCAAAAACCAAATTGGAATTTAAAGCTTAACTGTAGCTTTGCTACAGCTATCAAGTATTCTCGACCGAATCGGTTCTACGAAGCCATGGATAGTCGAGCGAAGGGAAAAGTAATTTCAGCATGGACGAGGTAACTCAATTACGACCAATTTATTACAGCAAGAGAGAGAGAGAGAGAGTCCTAGGGGTTGAGAACTGAACAAGTTCCGTGATACATACGTACATATACATACAAGACCTATTAGATTTTTTTTACCAGATTAGCTTGTAAAATTAGGTTATGTCATTAGCTTTCTTCACTACCATTATACACGGTATAAAATGCCTGGAGTCCTCGATAAGAGCGAAACCGAAGTATTCATATAATATCCTGAACCTATAGTCGAATTTTTTACTTCGTTTCGTGTAAGTCTTGTAAAAATTGAAGTACGGGACATGACACGTTTCCATTCCTCTCGAAGATTCAAAGAACGGATCTCCTATACATACCTCTATAAGGCTCCTTGAAGTGTACGTGTATTGAAAGCTATCGGAACTGCTTCCTTACTGTACTAAAATCACATTAAGTTTTCTATAAATACACATATAGATATAGAGAAATCAAATTATATTATTTTACAATAGGAACATTATCTTCTATCATTTTATTTTAAAATATTTTCAAGGGGCGAATTTCCGCTATTTCAATGTTCAAGTATTCTGACAATATCTTTGCATGTAGTCAGTACGAGAAAACAAATCAAAACATTTTTCATCTACAACCCACGCTACACCGATGTTCTATACTAGCAGACCAGCAGGTACTTTTAACTTAGTTGACGACTTTTCTTGTTAGAAAATGCGCTTTTCTCTTCTCTTTCCATTTATGCTGTTCCGTCTGTGTGTATGGGAGGAGGAAAAAAAATCTAGATGAAGTCATTTGTCATCGTCGTCATCATAATAAATATTAAGTGTACAAGCTTGCTTCCCGTCGGCGTCGGTAGCAATAGTTCTTGCAAATATGTTAGCTACCTTTGTATGTACGTCTCTAGTTGACAGCAGCTTCGCTTTCAAGTTATTACAAGATGCTATATATGAAAAGAAATGACACTTAAACTTCACTTTTTAAGAACTTGTGTGCGTCTTTCGCATTTCACACAAACATAGAAGAGGAGAAGCAATGAGAAGAAGAAGAAGAAGCGTAGATAGTTTAAGAACAAGTAAAGAAGGTTAATTCAAGTTTTTAAGTACCATTATGGACGTGGGTTTAATGTAAAAAGAGGAGCATGTCAGGCATATGGAATTATACTCACAGTCAACTTCTCCATCGGTTTTCTCACAACTATTTGGCTATGGTCTCCATATTATAGTTGTTTGCAATAGGCACGCAGGCATCCGTCTGTGTCCCGGTGAAAAAAGAAGGTAAGTTTGGGCCGGTAAAGTTAGTAAAGCAATGGAAGTGTACATGAGTGGAGTATAGAAGCTGCAATGAAAGAGGTTGTTATACACATTGGTATGTTTATATGTACAAAGAAGGAAAAGAAGAAGCAGAGCATCTCAATGCTTCTACAGTAGTACCTACTTATACTCTCTTCATGTACACTTCTGTATCACATCATTTCGAGAAGTGTCCTTCTTTCAACCCTTGTATGGACTCATAATGACACCCATAAAATAGCACTTGAGTTTCACGAGAAAACTTTTACTCTCTCCTTTATTTTCTCCCCATTGAGTCCACCTTCTTTTGCCGGGATACTTTCCCCAGGAGGAAGCATTCACACACACAGGAAAAGAGCCGGAGCCGCCGAGTCCTCTGACATGCATACAAATACTGACTTAAAACGGACTTGGCGTACTTACCGAACTCTTATTAACTTAGTTTTAGTTGTACGGATGCATATTTCATGTATTATTATACAGTGTTTTATGCATTATTATAGGCATTATTATATCGCACGTTACATATTATATAGGAATTCATTTGTATGCTTACATGTATATTTACCTACACATATTATGCATACTTGATATTATATATAGATACCTGAATTACATGTAGATATACAATTGTAAAGAAACTCAACAAAAAATTTTGTGCATCAGTGTCAAAAACTATCTAGTATTTAATGTTGGGGTAGCGAGGAGTTGAATAAAATTTTGACTACCCTGCCAGCCTTCTGATACTTGAGTTGGTCTCTGGAGCAGTACTGCCACACTTTCAGAGTCTTGTCACTTGTTATACAAGTGTTATTTAGCATGTTATTATAGTTGGGGGGACGTGTGAGGCTATGCATGTAGGTATTACAGTATGCATAGCATATTTATCGAGCCTATCAGGAGTACATGGAAGAGCAGTAAAAGATTAAAGTGTAATGTAAAAAAGTATGCGGGGAAGTGGGTCCTAATAAAATCGGAATATGAACGAAGAGACCACACTACTGCACCGCACCACACTGCTGCTTGAGTATGTATGACTGTATGACATATCTACACACCCATCTACTACTATTTGACATTTTCGAGAAAAGAATTTGAAATTAATTTATTCGTCAGTTTATTTTAACCGCTGTCTAGTCGCCTCTCCTTCCTGCCTGCCACCTCCTAGTGACATTTTTGGGTCAGAGGATAGTTAAGAGGAACATGGAGCAATAATAATGTTCACTCCGGGGAATCCCGCCCGCCAGCAGAAGGTTATAGGGGCAGTGCAGCGAGTTTCTCGGGAGCTGGTTGAAAAATGACGGCAGTGCCTACAGAAGACAGTCAAGTCAGGGATGCATACTTATACACTTGTTACTTCATATGCAAGGACATATATCATACACATATATTTTTTACTTTATTTTTTATAACAACAAAAAGAGAAAAAGTACCGCGGATGTGACACCAAAGTACATCATATTTCATAGGAGTAAGGACGACTATCAGTTTCCCTGATAAGCATATTTTTAACAAGTTTACTTTTCCGCTACATTCTTTTCTATTCACATATGGGGCATTATTATTATGAAGTGTGTTCATATGTTTATATGTACGTCTATGTGCATGAGATAAGTTTATAATATGTCTCTGGTAGACTAGTAATTACATTCATTTTTAAAGCTATTACAATAATTGTAGTATCTACATTTGCAAAATAGTTCTTGGAGAGTAATATCTTACAGCATAATGCACTAAGATGAGATATTATTGTAATATCATATGGCAGCTAAAAATAATTACCAGATTTTCATAATGATCGTATATATTCTTTGAATTCTATTCTCTTTGAATTAATGACCCTTTTTTGATGAAGACATGAGACATATTTAGACGGATAGTTTGAATTTTTTTCATAAGCCTGTTAAACATACTAACGGAGAACCGCTTTCTCTTTATAGATTCGATGTAGTATTTCAATGCGAATATGATTTACTAATAATTAAATCAACGTTATTTAATAATCAAAATTCGCAAAATCATTTTTAACACTACTCATAATACTTTAACATCATCTTTAACTATTTTATTATTTATTGTTCCACATTCCCGAACTACATTGAATGCAAGTTCTAGTAATAAGTTCAACTTGTCTTTGTTAAGTTACTAGCCCCTGCAATTCTCCATTTACGAGTACTGTACATACTACAGTATATTAATTGGATTGTTGTATAACTACATTTCAATGTAATCTTTAGTTTAGTTTTTTGAATTATATGTATTTAAATATCTTTATGTTAACTCTACCACATTCACTTTTGTTATTTTAGATTCCAAGTCACTTGCATAACATACATACTACATACACATACAGGAAGTTGTAGGGTATAGGATAATAACAGAACAGATGAGATTGAATTTAGGAATCCAAACATTAAGATGTTGGTCCGAATAAGTAAACTCGTCAGCTTTTCCAAAATCAAACAGAATATATTTAGATTGTAGAGAATACATTCTCCAAAATAGCTCCTGTTATTATTGTAATACTATTTCGTTGATTGTGGTATGTGTACCTACATATTATACATATAATCATATCGTCACAAGTTGGATATTAGGTGTACATTTTTGTCCTTCCAGGAATATTTGAAACATTGTAGAAATTAGAAATCTTTTTGATGTCTAAAAAATAGCATCATGGCAATGCTGACTCTATTTAGGTTGACCAGCAGAATCAGAAAAATTACAATCCATTTGTAAGTACAACCGTTGATGTTGTTGGCGAGAAACTTGAAAAACCTTTAGGAATTTCAATGTAATAATAAACAGTTGTTACAGAAAAACAAGAAACATAGTAAGAACATTCACGTCAGGAACCTAACAGTTGAGTTTATAACAACAAGGGAGTAAGGTAAACCTATACTTAACCTACGACTTGATCGTCTTATTTAGACAATCGTTAAAGTTTGCAGCTATTCCATCATATCATGTATATCATATTAATTATAAAACAAAAATAAGTATTACTTAATGATAATATAATTTGAAACTAATAACAATGAGAATTTACATTCGATAAAAATTTTAAATAAAAGTGATAACTCAAATAGTAAATATTGTTAATTTCTTCTGTACTATTAAATATACTAGGATCAATTATCGTGTCTCAGCTTTGTGCTTGGGCGGACGAAACATTCTCATTTTCTAGGGAGGTTCTGGGGCTTTCAAAATTCCACCGGGAGAACCTGCTCCACTGGATACAGCTGAGGCTGCTCTCCTGCTGCTGATGTAGCTGGCTTTGAACCTGAACTGGACTTGAAAGTTTTCCAGCTTGCTACGCGAACTTCTCTAGATTCCTAGAAATAATTCCAAGTGAATAACCACATTCAAAAGATGGATAATTATTTAAATAAATTAATTTTAGTCGGAAATAAATGTAAATAGCATAAACATAAATCTAATAAATATATTTATTACGTAATAAATTGCATATAAAAAGAGTTTCATCGTCATGACATACACAGCATGTTTGAATTTTTCTGGATCATCCTCCTCTATAGCGCTGGATTTTGCCTTCCTTTTTCAATTTTTCTCGCTTCTCATTTGCCTGAAGCAAAAATAAATTAGATTAAAATTATAGATCCTTTGATCAATATATAATATAAAATTTCCAGAATAACTTTGTCAATTTTGGATAAAAAAAATCACATTATTTCTGTCCGAGCCTTAGCCTCTTCAACAACTTCCAAACATTTAGCACGACTTTCCTCATTTTCTAGTGTTTTCAAGCACGATTGATAACTGCAATTAATTATAAAAAACATTAATAAAAATAAAATAATAGAACATTTAGCAAGTTCATTGAAAGGTAAACAATTCCAAAATGATTGCATACGTAGATATTCTAAAGCTATTTTATGGCTTCGTTGTTTTGATTACCTTCAAAAGCAGATTGCGCTCTTTCTTTATCATCTTGGTTCTTACCAGGATGCACTAGAATTTCTAGTGCATCCTGGTATAGTCTAGAATCGACAGACGAATGTATTTGGTTCGAAGATGATCATTGGGAGTTTTAGGTTCAACGTTCAACCTGGATGGAGAACTTCAAAAGTATTCAAATATTAAAGTGAGATGAACCCGGGCGGGGGCGGAGAAGACGTTCAATCCGCTTCTTGATTTCCTTCACCTGTGAACAAAATTTAAAATGAAATATAATGATACACAAAATTTAGGTATAATATTGAATTTTAACGTTTAATTTTTACCTCAGCTTGAAGCTCATTGAAAAGCTCGTCCTTATCATGCGGCATGATGGCAAGTTAAAAAACGATACAAATGTTTGCGGAAGCAGCAGTTCGCGTTATGAATTAACGTAGCAAGAGTAATTAAAAGTCCATTAATCAGATTCTTTCGTTATACGTTGTACCTTAGATTATTAAAATGTGGTTTGAATACTCTTTTTACGGCTAAAAATAGATGAGGAATTGAGGAAAGACTTTTTGCGGACAAATTGCAAAAACACCAAAAAGACTCAGGGGTAAGCTTGAATAAAAGGTTTGCCCGCGCAAATATCATCCACTTTTCTCTCAATGACTACTTCTTAAACAACGAGTCGATGGCATCGAAGTCAACATGCTTATCTCTTGGCTTTGCTTTCCGGCTTTCCCTTTCGTCATATTGAATCTTCAGATTTAATATTTAATTCAAAACCCAATGTCGTATCATGGCGAAGATTCAACATCTTTGAAAATCGTTGGAATTTGTATAGAAAAATTTGTATTAAATGCTGTTGAATTTCTACCTAATCTACTAATCTTTATTTTTATTGTTAGGTGGCAACAGTCTATTATTTCCACAGCCGATTAGTAAGTGTAGTTTAATTTTTCCGTGAGATCCGACGAGGGGTACAAATACCAATCTGTAATTTAAAATATTGTCACATTCAAGGTAAGCGTCCAGATGATGACCTGGATTTATTAAAATATCAAACCCGAGAGTAACAAAGTTACATGAAACGGCATCAAGTGGAATTTTCAGTCAACAGAGAAAGTATTGATTTTCCCGGAATTATTCCGGGATTTTCTTTCCTGCTTCGTTTTCGTTCTTTTCTATTGCTTGTAGGCATGTGTACTTATACATGTTATACTTTCATTATATATCCCCATGTTTTATCTATTTGATCATATAGCAATGCTTTCTCTTCACATGAAGAAAAACAATTGCATTTTCTCCCACATCTCCCATTCTACTTTCACTTTGCCACCCCGTCGGACAGGCACACGTGAGGGTAATCGTTTGTGACCCATATCCATACAAAATACCTATATAATTTATATACCGAAAGCCATATCTTTAGTTCATTTATAAAGCTTGACATCCAGCTGTGTTTTAAATAATTTGGAAGTAACTCTATCCATTAAAGGACGAATAAAATCATTTACTTCTAAGTCCTGTCCGAAGAGGTGTTGGCTCCCTGCAACGCACACAATAAAGCATGACAAAATTACTGGATGAGATCTGGTCCGAATTAACTGTCCAATTTCATATCACTCCGGAAATCAGTGATAAATGGTTGGAATTAATCAAGACTACTTTCAAGCCCCGGATTTGCTACGATCTCCCTTATCTCGAGTTGAAGCTCAAACATTTCCAGAACTGCAGATCTCTACTGAAGCTACCTTTCGGAGTTTTCCTGGCTCTCATTTTTCAATCGTAAGTTCGTCTCTGCTATAATAAAATTATATTGTTGATTGTGAGTAAAATTAATTTGAACAAAATTAAATATTAAAATAATTGTTATTTGCTTAGTAGTTACACATACATTTTTATTTACTTGTAGAATATAATTAAATGTATTTAATTACCTCGCAGATTTCAATATGACACGAAATCCAGTGAAAATGCTGACAAGTGCATTGAAAGTTTCATGGAATTTGCCAACGAGTCCGGAATTTCTGAGGTGAGTTTTGATATAATTTTCTGTAAAATTAATATGTATTAGCATGAGCAGAGGTCTAATATTTAAAAATCTTGAAAAAAAGTAATTGCATTCATTCCCGGTTATTTACATTATAACTACATTAATTATTAACTTATATGGCTAACTAACATACCTACGTGATGAGCCTATACGTATAGAATATTGTCTCTCGTTTACACTAATGTGATTTTTCTGAACCACAGAATTCAGAGTTCGTAGCGAAGGTGACGGAGCTAATTGAACTCTCGGTAACAAACTCCACGGAGGAGCACAAGACACCGGGTGTCTACGGAGAAGATGATCTCCACTACTTCCTTGATATTAATCTTGTGATTTGGGCATCGGATTGGCTGGAGTACTCTGAATTCAGTGGAAAGACTAGGAAAGAGTATGATTTCCTTAATGACACAGCCTATAAGAGTTTGAGATTGAAGGTTTGGAATTGTGTTCCTTAAAATTAGCATTAAATTCATGTTCCTAGTATGGAAGTTTATTTATCTTAGCATCAGTTAAATGATTACTGAAGGAAAAGATTGAACATTAATATTTGCATGTAGGTTCTGCAAAGCCTTCTCCTCATCCCCAATCTGTTCGCCACCAAGGAATTTCGCTCGGAGAATGAAGACAAAGCGAGAGATAACATCAAGAAAGAAATCAACAGCCTGAAGTAATGACGAAGCTTATATGGCTTAAATTATTATTATATAGGAAATAGGAATATCATTTATTATAGACACACAATATATCTGCCTGCTTGTGCAGTGGGAAAGAACATATAATCGCAGCTGCTGCTGGAGCCCATAAGGAATCATGAAAAAATAATATTATTTATCTGAATCGACAGTGTCTTATTGCCTATTATAATTAAGTATAAGGGCGTCGAATTCAGACTCGCATCGCTACTTTGCCAGTCCAAAGATTTACGAAGAAACTTATGTATAATATATGTTCGTATTATTATGTGTAGTAGGTATATATCAATTGAGTTTTAAAATTATAATTTTAAAAAGTATAAATCTTTAAAAGATTTAGACGACTAATCAGCACCAGCAGCGGGGCCCTTCACCAGCTCCCGTTAATATCTATAGGTTCTTTTATGCTATTGCGGGAATCAAGTGCATATCCTATAATATGCTGGGTCCTCGTATTTTAAGCTAGAATTTATTATCCACGTAAGGAATAATTTCACCGGGCTACTATTGTACGCTACAAAAGAAATCATATTAATAGTAATCATTATTATTAGTAATACAAGCAAATTATAAAAAAAACTATGTTGCTACATTAAAAAGCAATTCATTATAATCACACGACTAAACTTCAGTCTGCTCGCATAAACGCGCTATTAAAAATTGTTAGCTTTTATATCAACGATTATAGCATTTTCAATGGAGTGCGAATCTTCAAGAGTGACGTTTGCTGGTCAAAAAACAAGAAGAGGAGATAACCTTAAGGTTTCAAAAACTGTCCTAATAAAATTGACATGTTGTCATAATCTAGCACAACAACAAGCACATGACAATGTATAAAGTATGGTTAGTAGTGTCTCAGAAGGAAGAGTACGGATAATATGAAGATCATGATATACACATACATAATTAATTATGTAAAATGGAAATTATAATACCGTGTACAGATATGTGATAATGATTAAAAAGTTGTGAAGAGATATGAGGAAATGACATGGATTTTTATCTTTCATCCAACTTATTTTTTCAACATGTAATATTTTGGAACTAGTAAGTATATTTCATATAGAAATCATAAATGACATCTTGTATTTACAAAGGACGAGACAAACTACATATCTCTTGTGATGGATCATTATGTAACTACACGAAAAATGCATATAATGAGATGCTTATTTTAAGGAGTTATAACTAGCTTGTTGTGGAACATACTGGATACATCGTTGTCCTCATTGCAAAATTTTTCTTGTACCCTTGTCCTTATAATAATAATATAGCATCCTTCTCGTTTCAATATGCCTGGGGAGAATTGTATGTACACTATACATAATAATGATAATAATAATAATATGGAAGATGGAAAGGGTTTGGAATGGAAATATTGTTCTGTGCCTGCAAAAGGGCCGCGGTGTCAAGACAACTTTTTACTATTCTTATCTCGGCTGCTACAATTCCATAGTGCAAAACGTACATACATCCGCACGAACACACGGAATATAGATTCTGCGGGGGAAACCCGTATGGCAAAAGTAATACATAAGCGCAACTTAAATCACATCTTGACTTACTTATTAATAATAAGTTTGTATGTGGTGAATACTTTGACTAACGATTAAGTAAGTAACATTTTGCATATACTTATTCTTCAGCCGTCCATTCGTTCTTCGTTTATTAGTTGCTAGGTCGGCTTCGACTCTTCAGTGCTGTGTTTGGCGTTGGGCATGCACATAACGAGAACTGTATGGTATACATAATCAGAACATGTATGTAATGTATAAGAAGTATGAGTAGCGTTGAAACGTATTTAATAAGTGTGTACACACGGCATCTGCTACAACGTTCGTATATGCACTCTGACTGCTTGATAAAATCTTCAACAAGTTAACGAAAGCAGCACGGCGTACGTTTTAGGAGTCACTGTATAGTCAAGGGATTGGTAATATTATTATACTAAATGTAAAATGTACACTACTAATACATCACACACAGTTAAATTATGCTACTATAGCTCTTTTCATGTATGCTAAATATCCATATGTGTGCAAGTGTGCATAGTTGTGTATATTCTGACTTTGGTTTGGTCTTGGCAATTAAGTTGACGCCCACGTTCATCTTTGACTTCGTTGGGGTACCTTGTTGTTGTTGCTCGGCAGTGTTTCAATGTAGATGTCGACGATTCTGTATCCTTGTGCATTTAAGATTCGTTTCATATCTGCAGAAGAAAACATTCTTCTCTTGGCAATTGCTGAATGTTGAAAACGCACTAAAGGATAACGTGGATGATGCAAATAAGTATATGGAAGCTGGTTTATTAGTTAGTTAGTATTGCGTTGAACAACCAACTAAAACCGATATTCTTCTTTGCAGATCTTCATTATATTATAATAGTGTTGCCAATTTAACTGCGTTTTTGAATTCACAACCACAACAGAGTAAAGTTATGGTTCAAAAATAATAATCTAATTTCTTATGTTTAGAATGGAGCAGTTATTTGTAGCGCGTTAATCCTCGCTCGGTTATTTGTACAAGAACCTTCACAATTGACAAACAACTAGTCGGATATTGGAAGAACTTCGGGATGAAAACAGGTAGTACGGTATATGCAATGCAAATGTATTTCTTTACTGCACGTTTCAATTTCGAACGTTTCAAGGAACAAATCCACAACCAGCATAGCATACTTAGCACCTAATAAGTATCTGCATGTGTGCTCGTGCTCGTCAACCTGTAAACAATTCAATTGAATAGAGTAGAATAACGTTAGCACGACACACAGCATTGGCTTATGTGTTAAAAGAATGTAAACGATATATTCTTTTGACGTATTAATGTATGTACTAATGTTCGGGCAGAGGCAGAAGTAGGCAATAAATCAGGGAAGAAAAGTACCTATATAATATTCAACCTTAAAAACAATTAACAGAAAATTCACCTCTTCCATAAGTCTTTCCTTGCTAGATGCTTCTTCACAACAGAGTGTTTGTGATATCTTTTTCAGAGTATACAGACGCCAGTCTCCAAGAACAGATAAGATGGTTTGTCTTCTATGGATTGATGTACCCTGTTTTAATAAGGCTATTACATTATTATACGTTTCATGGTTATACTTATATGTTCTACAAAGTTGCGCATATATATATTGTATATCACCGTATATTTAATAAGATTGCATGGTGTGGTTGTACCTCCGTATTTTATACAAAAGGTTGCATGGTCTTACCTCCGTGTTTTTATAAGGTAGCATGGTATTCCATTGTGTGTGTAGTACCTGAATCAGGAAAGTTGGACGTGGGGAAGAGAGAGACAAGTACCTGCCAAAATCATCGGCGCTCCTGCAAATAATAATAATAAATGGCCAACGGCTCACAAAATAAATCCAATCCCAGTTTGATGATAACATAACAAAATTCCATGCATTTTTCATGTCAGGTCAACTTTTCAACAATAATAAAATCATACAAGACTACATGAAACAAGTACCATACCAAAGCTGTGAGTGTGTATCTACAGTCGTCAGACTTGGAAACAATAATTACATTGTTATGTTCCTTTCTCTCCTACAACATTCACATGCTCCGATAATATTAATATATTTTTCAATTTTATCTTTATAAGCTACCTATCTCTGACAAGCAAACAACAAGAAGAAAGAATTCCCAGAAACAATAATATATAAAAGACCTTGTTGAATAAACTATTGAACCTGATCCCGTCTACGGAAGGTTATATACATAGATATCTATGTTCTACATATCTTCGAGGATAAAGACAATTGTCGCCGGAATTTAATTATGAGTGCTATTGCGTAGGTACCTGGGATCACAAGATCAGCAGTCATTTGTTAAAACAATAATAATTATTAAAAGGTGTTTTATTTCTTATACATATAAACATTCTTTAAGGCGCTCGTTCCTCATACATTCTTGAATGTGTTCGTTTCTTATGCGTCCTTTTAATCTACAGCCTTTGCACTCATTACCCCAAATCACCTGAGAGCCTCAGCTTTCGTGCAGTAAAGTATAGAAAAGCCTATATGCAGAACCATATATCAGCAAAGAGCAAGAAATAACAAGAAGCCTCCATTCCACCTCCACCATAACCTGGCAGGAGTCAACCTGTAGAATACTCGGAAAAGCATGAGTCACCCAACATTGAGATAGAAAAAACTATACTAAAGATTATAGTGTGCTCGAATAGTTTACACCACGCTGGATTTGTGATTCATAACTTTTTTGCGTAGACATTCGCACACACACTATTTTACTATGATACTCACACATTTTACACACGATACCACCATAATATTATATGCCATCATCATTATAATCATCACCAAGAGCTATAGCTGAACTAACGCTATACTATCAACTATACATAGATGCAATACTAATAGCTAAATGCATATTATAGCATCATCACAATATTTTGAAGCCTGAAAAAATAAATGAATGAAATTCCTCACCTCCTCTTCATAATAAAAAGCACTACTACACTAAATATTATGTATAGATACAGAATAACTGCATATGGTTTATATACACACAGACCGATATTAACTATGACATGACATCACCATCCAGTATCAACCGCAGCTTCAAAGTTCTTGGTCATTAGACGTCAAATTGGCCACCGACTCGATTACTGCATACATTGTATATGTAAACAATAATGAGTCACCCGGATTTCAATTGTTTTAGCTCCCTTTTTAATACCATTTATAGAGCTTTCAACTTTAAACTTCCACAGCCACCATCATCAATTCCAAGAAAACGACAAGCGTGCTAACAGCATTCAAAGCATTATCTCTTATTGTGCGATATACGAGCAAAGCAAAAGCTTATTATATAATTAAATTATTATTACTTTTACATGTTCTTGCTATAGAATTAGTCATTCAATGCAAAGCATTTTCAGAAGATAAAATAATAACAACATAACATACATATCAAAAGTTCAAAATACATAAGATGAGTAACGCACTTAATTATTTTAAGCACATTACTGGCACCACATTCAAGATAACAAGCTCTGGTGGTGTTGATAATGTATTTTGCTACAAAATAGAATTTTCCTTGCCGTATGTAGTGAATATGCAAATTTATAAATAAATACGTACCTATATATTTTATAAACTTTCATTTATTTTTCCGTCCGAACTTGAACTACGACCTCTTAAGTAACCCCAATAACTTAATATTCTAGAAAATTAAGGAACGGTCTACCTGTATGCACAAACACAGAGGTTTAAAATCATAAACCTACAGAATTTCTATCATAAAAATAATTTATGATATAACAATTATTTTTTTTATTTTTTGTTGTAATTAATGATGACTCTGGAGAATCTCAACTGCATCACCCACACTCAATTTAGGTTTCCAATTCCAATAACAGGATTTGATGATGGCTAAGCAGAAATACTGGAACTTGGACATTGCTCAGCTTTAATTTTAAGACGGCATTGTTATGGCGTCACCCTTCCAACATAATTGAACAACAACATGTATTTGTATATGAAAATAACATGAGAGTAGTGAGGCGAAAACAAAGATATCCAATACATATTTTGCCAAAGATAGTCAAATCATATCATAAAGGGAACAAACATGTTCAACAACAAAATTATCTCTAATGTAAGTACATAGAGACTGGGACACCGCGCAAAAAACACCAAGACGTAATTCCGTTCTAGCGAGAAATCATGACGTGATTGTTGTTAACTGGTGACGTTAATTGACGTCACTATTTTCAACTTAAAGGTTTTTTGTTGATCTCACATAGACAGCCTCCCAACCATATACAGAAACACACTGCGGTTTATCTATTGTTCCTTTCCGCTTCTGCAAAAATCACGTAATGCTCATGCTTCCAATTTATCCATGAAGCCGTAATGAATGCATTGTACGCTTATATGACATAATAATAATAAGCGATATTGCAAATTTTTTTAGTGCATTTATCCTACAGTTCCAAGTATGCCACCACGGAGGAAGTACAAATTTTTTACGCTGGCAGGATGAATGATGTAACATGTGTGTGATTTTGGATCCATGATCTAGCATGTTATACTAGGGATAGGAAAAAACTATAAAATAATTGTCACTCGTATTAAAGTATATTATTCCCAGAAGGACTTAAGTATTTCTTTGAAGCAGAATTTTTAAGTGAGGTCTTAATTATTAGCTTAAAAATTATAACAAGGGAATATCCTGTGTAAAGAATAGCATTAGATCATGTAGAAGCGTTCTAGTTGCTTGTAAATTTTTAATGATTCCATTTGAAGAACATGAGGATTGAATAAATTTAAGGGTAATTATATGTGTATAGGATTTTTGAGACCTATGTATAGTCTTCACGTGTGTATATGTATATTTATGCTACTGGCTTTAAACAAAAGTATATTATGGTATATATTAAACATAGAATTGCAACAAGTATATGAGAGATTTGTAAAGCTCCGAAAAGCATGTAGATTCCTAATGCTCCACCTATATAAGATACTTATACATTATTAGAGTAGTATTTTAGCAAGGTTGTAGACAAATATGTTTAAAAAGTTAATATTATGATCTTAACTAAACTTTATTTTGTAATACATACTTACAACGAAAGCGTCTAAACATCTGATTTGTAATTTTGTGGAAGCTAATTGGGTGTCAACAGATATACCGGCGGATGAATTTTAACAAACTCACATGTGTACGTGTTCATATTCATCCTCAATAAACATTAAAAAGCAGTTCGGAACTTTATACAGCTCAACTCTAAACTAAAATAGTAATTTAAGCCATGGAATATACAGCAAATTAGCCAACAGACAGACAATCCAGAGTTTAACAGCACGCACGGACGGAGCTTTTGCCAAGGCCATTTGGAATGAGAATATTACAAGGGAGAAGAAGTGTATGTAAGTATATCTAAATGGAAGTGCAAAGTGCAATGTGAAGCCATAAATCGCTAGTTAGTGATAAATGGTTTAACAAATTGCCATTTTTACTATATAGTATTTTATACAGGCTGTATTAAATACAGTACAAACATAAATACTTTCAGTTCCACACAGCAGTACAAATTGTACACTCGAACGTCGTCTCTGCCTCTCTTTCTCTTTGACATCTACACAGTAATTCCACAAGGGTGGTGATTTATTAATTCGATAACAAACTCTATATTATCTAACTATACTTGTACAGATATCTTTGGTTTGGTCTTGAGAGATATTCAATGCTGTCATTTATGTAATACTAGAAGAAGTATCTTGAAGGCATTTATATGTTCAACATCATTGAAGAAATAACATATGTAAACTATACAGAATACTGAAGAAGATTGTCTGGACTGTACTAGATTTCTAAGTTAGATAATTTCAAAAATGTAAATGTTGCTTGTTAGTTGCGATGCATGAAATGTTGAAATAATAATAATGGTACAAAACAAAACTATCGTGTTTATCTAATTACCGCTCACATAAGGATAGTTACACAAGTGACGACAACGTCGGTTTGAAAATTAATACGACAAAGAAACGATGAAATGAGATGGAAGATCGGTTATGGAAAAATAACAAGAGAAGAGAGCAAAGTTAAAAACAGATAAACTATCTTGTTTCAATTCGTCCAGCAGTTTATTTCAGGAGAAATAAATATAATAGACGCCTTCTTTATATCTTGACTTTTTCAACATGCTGGTTCCTGTGTAATAAGCTCTTCATGTATAAATATATCGTACATAGTTATAATACTTACATACTATATAAAATATAAGTAGATATACATATATACTACACAAGTAAAAGTATTATTTAAACAAGGTTGATATGGGCAGATTTCAAGTTTGAATTGATACAATGCAATTCATGTAAATAAGCACGTGATGATGTTTGCACAGGGCGATCAACATAGTGTTTCAACACTGTTTCTCATATTGATGTTAAATACAGATCCTGGTTGTTTCTGTAGCCCGATGACTTCAAGCCGTTTTTATTGCCGTATTTACT
Organism: Lipothrix lubbocki; assembly: GCA_034696945.1. Taxonomy (NCBI): domain Eukaryota; kingdom Metazoa; phylum Arthropoda; class Collembola; order Symphypleona; family Sminthuridae; genus Lipothrix; species Lipothrix lubbocki. The sequence goes on along the minus strand of JAQGAK010000830.1, from coordinate 2,334 downwards.
TATACACATTGACATTATGCATTATATTATTCAGTGTGCTTTTCGCAACTTGTTGAATCCAAGTTTGTTCTTGTTGTAGAAGTGCAGACACTTTAATAATGTGCATTTATGTGTTTATTGTTTAATTGATTTATTAACATTACGCCGACCGTGTGTGATACGTCTTGTTGGGAGAGTTTTTAATTTTTTGATGGAGTCAAAGTCAAAAGTAAATATGTGCATGTGCATATACGAATATAAAGTGGAATGGGATTAGATTTTATGGGAGAATTTATATAAAATATGAATATTATTTACAGCAGAGTAAAGTACAATACCTAACTAGATTTAAATGTAAACATATAAATATGTTATAAACCAATGATGACAAATATAAATAAAATAATTTATAAAATAATAAATAATGAGGTCTAGTATGTATAGGGAAACAGCTCCAGTCTCCACAATGTTTTCATAACCTGCACTAATATTTATAATGCCTAGAACACGCTTCATCTATAATCGTAAGAGGAGCCTTGACTCTTAATTATGGTTGTGTAATAAGTAGACTGCGGGATGAAGTTGCAGGCAAGCAGGCCCATAAAAACAATTTTTAGTTCTTTTTCCTCAAATGATTCGACACTTTAGCTCATAACACATGTAAGCTTACATGAGTTACATTGTTAGAACGTGTAGTTTTTAGGTACAACGCAAACCATTAAGGAGCAACTTGGCTAAGAATAAAGATGTTATGAGTCAGTGTTGCAGCAGAGTTATATACTTGTACATAATTAGATATTATTGTACCCACACAAAAGCCAATTTAAATCCAAGCTTTTTTAACAACCAACGTATTATGTAGGTATGTGTTAAGTATATACATGAATATGTAGTCGTGTCGGCTGTCAACAATGATTCACTTGTGGTTTTCAATCCATAAAATGCTCTTGTCTGCTCTGACTTTTGCATGAATAAATCCTGCTATGAGTTTAAATAAATTGCTTATATGTACAAGCTCTATCGTAAGCCTATCCATACGAATAATATGAATATAGAACTTCTGCATCTTCTAAATGTACTTGAATAAACGGGTTTGAAGGAAGGAAATGCCAAAAATTCCTGACTCAATTACATTTCCTGCACTCACTCAGCACAGTCTTTGGTCCACATTATAACTTTTAAGCTAACCTGAAATTGCGTGCATTCAAGTCATTTCATTTCACGCCCACAAGTTCCGAGAAACAACTTATTGCAAATATCCCATCCCGGTGTGCATTCCTCTCTTTTCGCACATACAAATTAACTCGTCGGCAGCCCTCCCGGATTTTTGCATGTTACTATTTTCAATACTCACACGTACATACATGATATACAACATCCTGGGATGTACAAAAACAATGCCATCATTAGTTTTGACAAACTATATAACTATGTATATATTCAAGATTTTCTTGTTTTCTTGCTCCCATGTAATTATGTACTATACTAGATAATATGTAAAAATTATAAAAAAAACAGTAGGAGGAATGTTTATTGATAGGCCATATAAATGGCAAATATTTATTTACAGTAGCATCTGGCATCCCAGAAGCCCTTCTATACAGATAATGTATATATTTGAGTTCAAGTAAGTGTAATTTGTGAAGGTTTTTACATGGGAGCAATAATATTAGTTGACTGAAATAACTTCATGCGGGAAGTACATTCTATTGTTGGTATATGAAATTGTTTTTTCATATAAAATCAATATTTATTAGAACCTTGAACATACACACTGGCATTAACAAGGCTTATTAGAGTAGGTATACCTACATACTTATTTAGAACTTAATTATGTTCCGCTAAGTGTTTTTAAGCTTAAAACACATTGTACTTCTGGTCGATAGTTTTCAATGTGTTTCTTGTATATACATATAACTAGTACGTATAGCAAATAACAAATAATTTGATGCATTGATATATACCTATTTACCTATATGTACTGAATTAGTCACGCACGCACATCCGTGAGCTTAAAAGTAATAGTGCAAAATCTTTAAGACGCCTGTATAACGACTAGCAGACTTTGACATATAAATATATATATATGCATAATTTCAATATATCCATATTCACACTACTGCAATAGGTAAGAGTAAAAAAATTCATGAATGAATGATTCATAGGTTCATTCATGTTCACACAACAACCTTTCTTTCTCTATCGCTTGCTCTCTCTCTCAGTTAAACTAACACAAGGGTGAAATCTCATCCGGGCTGTTATTCCGTAATAATAAAAGTGTAAACTAAAGTGCTAATACAGTTGCATTAACTCCTGAAAAGTATTATTGATGCTCTACAAACACTTGTAAAGTAC